>JACEFZ010008696.1:0-36947 GCA_014155875.1 Cepaea nemoralis
TCCTCCCTCTAACCTAATCCCTCCTCCCTCCTCCTCCTTCCTCCACATCCCCCTCCTCCTCTCCCCTCCTCCTCCTACCCTCTTCCCCTCCCCCTCCTCCCTCTCCTTCCTCCATCCTCCTCCTCCCTCTTCCTCCTCATCCCTCTTCCTCCTCCTCCCTCTTCCTCCTCCTCCCTCCTCCATCCTTTTCCTCCTCCTCCTCCTCTCTCATCCCTCCTCCTCCTCCCTCATCCTCCCTCCAACTCCTTCCTCCACATCCCTCCTCCTCCCTCTTCCTCCTCCTCCCTCCTGATCATTCCTCCTCCTCCTCCCCCTCCTTCTCCTCCCTCCTCCTTCTCCCTTCTCCTTCTACCTCTTCCTCCTTCTCCCTCCTCCTCCCTCCTCCCTTCTCCCACTCCTCCTCCTGCGTTCTCCTCCTCCCTCCTCCTCCTCCTCCCTCCTTCTCCCTCTTCCTCCTCCCTCCTTCTTCCCCTCCTCCCTCTCCCTCCTCCTCCCTCCTCCATCCTCCTTCTCCCTCCTCCTAATACCTCCTCCTCTCTCCTCCTCCTCCTTCCTCCTCCTCCCTCCTCCTCCCTCTTCCTCCTCCTCCCTCCTTCTCCTCTTTCCCCCCTCCTCCTCCTAATCTTTCCTCCATCCTCCTCCCTCCTATTCCTCCCTACTCCTCCTCCTCCCTCCTCCTCCGCTCTCCGCCTATCTCTTCCTCCTCCCTCTTCCTCCTACCTCCTCCCTCCTCCTCCCTTTTCCTCCCTCCTCCTCCTCCCTTTGCCTCCTCCCTCCTCTTCCCTCCTCCTCCTTCCTCCACATCCCTCCTCCTCCCTCTTCCTCCTCCTCCCTCCTCATCATTCTTCCTCCTCCTCCTTCTCCACCTTCTCCCTCCTCCTTCCATCTCTTCCTCCCTCCTCCTTCTCCCTCCACCTCTTCCCTCCTCCTCCTCCCTCCTCCTCCCTCTCCCTCCTCCTCCTCCCACTGCGTTCTCCTCCTCCTTCCTTCTCCCTCCTCCTCCTTCTCCTTCTTTCTCCCTCTTCCTCCTCCCTCTTCCTACTCCCTCCTCTTCCCCCTTCCTCCTCCTTCTCCTTCTCTACTCCTCCTCCTCCCTCCTCCTCCTCCTTCCTCCTCCTCCCTACTCCTCCCTTCTCTTTCCCCCTCCTCCTCCTAATCCCTCCTCCTCTCTCCTATTCCTCCCTACTCCTCCCTCCTCCTCCTCTCTCCGCCTATCTCTTCCTCTCTCCTCCTCCTCCCTCCTCCACCCTCTTCCTCCTCCTTCCTCCTACTCCTCCTTTTTCTTCTACTTCTGCTGCTGCTGCCGCCGTTCCATTTACCTGAGTTAATTGTTTGGGAAATATGTAAAGATCTTTAAAGTGCTTTTTCTAATGCTTTTTGTAAGTTGGTCTTCGTTTATCTAAGGTTGTTCTAACCGCAACCAATATATGATTAGACAGACAGACTGACAGACAGACAGACAGACAGACAGACAGACAGAGAGGGACGGACGGACAGACAGACAGACAGACAGACAGACAGACAGACAGACAGACAGACAGATAGTCGGGAACGGGAACTTATATGAATTAAATGAGATGATCCCCATCAAGAGCTGGGCGATGCCGGGCCGGGTCAGACAGACAGACAGATAGACAGACAGACAGATAGATAGTTGGGAACGGGAACGGGAGCTTATATGACTACTTATATGAATTAAATGAGATGCTCCACACCAGGAGCCAGGCGATGCCGGGCAGGGTCAGACAGACAGATAGACAGACAGACAGACAGACAGACAGACAGACAGACAGACAGACAGTCAGGAACGGGAACGGGAGCTTATATGACTACTTATATGAATTAAATGAGATGCTCCCCACCAGGGACTGGGTGAAGCCTGGCCGGGTCAGTCAGACAGACAGACAGACAGACAGACAGACAGACGGGAACGGGAACTTATATGACTACTTATATGAATTAAATGAGATGCTCCCCACCAGGGTCTGGGCGAAGCCGGGCCGGGTCAGCTAGTATCTTATATATAAAAGGCAATCTCCGTCTGTATGTCTGTATGTCCTTTATGCACTCGCGAACGGCATATCCGATTGAGATGAAATTTTCTACACGTCTTCCTTTCATTCCAGCGCAGCCAACTGTTATATTGTTTTAGTATGAAATTGGCTGCTTACTTAATATTATTTCATTTTCCATTTTTCGTTATAATTTATATATAGCGAGGGGACTTAACTCTAGAAAAGTTATTTAAAGGGGCATAACTTTTAATAACATTGCTGTATACCGTATAGTCATATTGTTGCATCGTTTTCAAAGATTTATAAACTCTTTGTCTATAGTTATGTACCGGGATATGAGTTATAATACATAATGATACAATCTTTAAGGCATTTTCAAAGGTTTCATAAAAATAATGCATAATGCATAACATTGTAACTCATCTGTTTATGCTTAAGAAGTTATCTACAGTCATGTTGGTGATTAAAAACAGTTTTCATTAAAAATAATGGATGGTGTGTGGAAGGACATTCTTTTAAGTTACTTTTTTTGTTGTTGTATGAATTTAATGAGTCGCTACCCGCCAGGAGCTGGGCGAAGCCACGCTGGGTCAGATAGATAGACAGACCCACCTTTTCGCTGCAGTTATCTACAGGCATATGCGTTATAATCCTCCTCCTCCTCCTCTTCCTCCTCCTACCTTCTTCCTCTTCCCCTCCTCCCTCTCCCTCCTCCCTCTTCCTCCTCCTTCCTCCTCCTCCTTCCTCCTCCCTCTTCCTCCTCCTACCTCCTCGCCCTCCTCCCTCCTCCTAATCACTCCTCTTCCTTCCTCCTCCCTTCTCCTCCTACTCCCTTCTCCTCCTCCTACGTCCTCCCCCTCATACCTCCTCCTCCTTCTTCCTCCCTCCTCCTCCTCCTCCCTCCTCCTCCTCCCTCCTCATCCTCTTTCCTCCTCCCTCCTCCTCCTCCCTCCTCCTCCTCCTCCCTCTACCTCCTCCCTCCACATCCCTCCTCCTCCCTCTTCCTCCTCCTCCCTCCTCCTCCTCCTCCTTCTCCCTCCGTCTCCTCCCTCCTCCTACTCTCTCCTCCTCCTCCCTCCTCCTCCTCCCTCCTCCTCCTCCCCTCCTCCTCCTGCGTTTCTTCTCCTCCCTCCTCCTCTTTCCTCCTCCCTCCTCCTCCTCCCCTCCTCCTCCTCCTCCCTCCTCCTCCTTATCCTACCTCCTTCTCCTTCCTCCTCTCTCCTCCTCCTAATCCCTCCTCCTCCCTCCTATTCCTCCCTACTCCTCCTCCTCCTTCCTCCTCCCTCCTCTTCCCTCCTCCTCCTCTCTCCGCCAATCTCTTCCTCCCTCCTCTACCTCCCTCCTCCTCCTCCCAGCTCCTACTCCTCCTTTTTCTTCTTCTTCTGCTGCTGCTGCCGCCGCTCCATTTACCCAAGTTAATTGTTGGAGGAAGATGTAAAGATCTTTCAAGTGCTCTTTCTAATGCTTTTTGTAAGTTGGTCTTCGTTTATCTAAGGTTGTTCTAACTGCAACCAATAAATTATTAGACAGACAGACAGACAGACAGACAGACAGACAGACAGACATACAGACAGACAGACAGAGAGGGAGGGACAGACAGACAGACAGACAGACAGTCGGGAACGGGAGCTTATATGACTACTTATATGAATTAAATGAGATGCTCCACACCAGAAGCTGGGCGATGCCGGGCCGGGTCAGACAGACAGACAGACAGACAGACAGACAGTCGGAAACGAGAACTTATATGACTACTTATATGAATTAAATGAGATGCTCCCCACCAGTGACTGGGCGAAGCCGGGCCGTGTCAGCTAGTATAGCATAAAACATTGTAGAGTAATCTGTGCATTGGCCACGAACGAGACCTGACATGCCAAAACGAATCAGTTCTGCCGTCTGCTTGTGCGTCGTTAGATTCACGTGGTTACGGGCGACTGATTGTCAATGTTACTATAATGAATTTAAGCCACATCTGGCATTATCATGATCATCATCAACGCTCCGGACCTAGCCGACAGGCGAGGGTGGTTATGCCCCTCCACAAACTATTATCTCCGAAGGCATGAATCAATTTGTGTGTTGACTGCTTTACGTGCCAAGACACAAGAATGTTAAGAATTTTTTCACGATGTCTTCCTCTATCTTTCTTTCCACAAATCTTTAGCGTTATCACAACATGTTCCAGTTTTTGTCTTCTCATAAAATGGCCACTAAATGATGACTTTCCGTCTGATGTTCGTGATAAGTTGTCTTTGCGACTTAGCTTCCCTCAAAATGTCCAGACTGCTCATTTGGCTTCCAGTTAATTTTCAGAATTCTCCTATAAAACAACGTCTCCAAGACTTCCAGGGATATTTTTGCCCATTTACTAATTGCCTAGGATTCGCAGCCCAATGTTAAAATTGGCTCTATGTAACACGAAAGAACTCTTTATGAATGTTCAACGACATTGACTCATTGGACAACACGTATTTCATGTTGTCGTATTCTGTTCCGTATCTCTGTGATGCATATTTCACCATGTGTTGTCTATGTGCCTAGATATCTGCATGTTTGAAAATCCGGAATACGTGCGCCAAATACATGCCGAATGCTTGGCCTAGTTTGATGCCTCCATCCAAAAAGCTACAGGGATAGTTGTCATGATATACTTAGATATTGCTTACACATTAGTATTAATTCTTGAGTAACAATTGTGGCTACTACAATAGCGTGAGGAATACATTACTAGGCATTGATTGGTTACCATTGATGTAGAGTAAAGACGTACAGATTACAGAACCGCGCCAGACAAATGTCGCAATTGAAAGTTACAGTGGGGACACTGAGTTTCTAGACTGCCGCCTCCAAATGAAACATAACTTCGCTAAAGGAACAAATGTACATCGACGAACAGCCAACTTGACAATCTATTGATATAAACAAGTGAAACAAAACACTTATTAGTTTGTCAAGAGTGTAGCTATGTCGCTTCTGTTAAGGAAAAAGCAACGAGCAAAATATATTTGTGCTAGCATGCAGGCAAACCTTTCACTGACATTTAATTTGGATGCTACTGTTTATATATGATTTATACTCACAGATAGTATTGTTATAATTTGTGAGTGTGTTTGCATTTTGTTATAATATATCGTAGTACAAGCTTGCACACAAAGACGTATATAACTGTTGCATTAAGTGAAGTACTGTCATACTTTTGCACCTGGGTTATGTTACTCATGGAGTAATTGGGGTTGTTATGTCACACATGTGTGAGCTAGTTAGGATCTTTATTAACAGCGTGGTGTTTGGAATCTCTTCCTAAGCTATACTTATCGCATACACACGTTTGGGATTCTTTACCGTTAATCGCTACATCCACATTTCCCGTCTATTTTACTACATAAAGAATATGGCCAAAGAATATAACTTGAACGTGTTTCTTGCTGTCTGGATGATTGAGCGTGGGTATATGGCCATAACTGTGTTGGCATACACGCATATTAAGTGCCACCTTAATCATATATTAATAAAACCTCCATTAGAAAATTATAGTATATGTTACCAAGGTTATACAACACGTATATGTATCGCGTCCACATGCTGCATTAAGGTTTCTCGTGTCGCCTTCCAACACAAGAAAGCTGCTAATGTTTACACATATACAAAATGCTAGCACCATCATCATCATCATCATCATCATCATCATCATCATCATCTTTCACTTCTGCGTCAAGCGTCGTGGGGAGGAATAGTTTGCGTTCCAGTGCCCAGAACGCGGCACTGGATAGTGTCATTCCGTGTGATTGTACAATGTCTTTGATGTACAAAATGCTAGCGACAACTGTAAAATTGTCTTGATACTGAATTGAAAGGCAACAGCGGAAAATGAAAATTTTCGCCGTTTGCTTTAAACTGTTGTCATGGTCCTATATGACATGTGTAAGGAAGAATGTAAGCGCCGGTATGTAAGCGAGAGTCAGTGTAAGCATGACTGAGGTAAAGGGCAGTAAGAGACGCCACGGCTTGGCTAGCGGACGGTCAGGCAAGAATCCCGTGAACAGAGCCACGTGATGTGGGAAGGTCAACCAGGAGAGAGGCATTGTGTGTGAGGCAGCGGATAGAGACGGACGTGTGGAGAGCGATAGAACGATAGAACGATAGAACGATAGTGGTTGTGACGGATAAATGGAGATGAACGTTGTGCAGTGATATTCGAGGAATGTACTAACTGTGATATGCGCGGGATGATGTGAAGTTGTGATTGTGAATGATCACGCGGGCGACAGTGCAAAGATCGCCATTGTGAGCTAGTGCGTGGCTGTTAGTGGTGAACGATTGTTTGAGCGTGAAGTGCGACGATGTTGTCGGCCTGTAATATATATTGTAATAAATGATTGTTTAGGAGATAGCTCCTGCCAGTTTCCGATTGCATTCATGTGTTATTAGTAGATGTGTTGTAGATGTTGTAATTTGCCTGTCAAAGTCCAGCGAGCGAGACAGAGCTACTAAGTAGGACTCTGACAGGTATAATGGTGTCAGAAGTACACATGAACCACACGCTCATGTAGAACGCACAAAAGGAAGCCACTTTTGTAAAGAAGAAGAAGACCTATTCCACAATATATTAGAAATTGTAAAATAAAGATGTGTTAATAGAGTCAGAACGAAAATAACATCATTTCTTTCCACAGCAGGTTTCAATTCTACAAAGCGACCGACGTAATCAGACCAGGTCAGCGGTAACCAACACGAGAATCACGTTCCTGTACATCAAGCGTTCGAGTAGTCAGCAGAGAAAGATAAGTTGATTAATTTTGATTGCTAATTACCCAAATCTGCATTCTCTGATTTTCTTGTTTAAACATCATCATTGATAGAGTTAAATATCAAGTAACAGAAAATGTTCAGTAGTGACGCCAGTTCAGATGATGAACCAATTCGAGATTATTCAGATCACTTTGGCACAAAACATTACAAAAAGTTGCACGTTTTTTTCCAACGTACACAGGCACAAGACGGAGAAAATTGTAAAAGACAACATAACCTAATACGGGAGTGGACACAGGAATTTGAGAAGAAAATGCAAGACTATAAAATTCCAAAAATTCGCTGGTATGTATGGTATAGAAGATACGTACCAATAGATGAGAAACAAGTACAGAAGATCATACCAGATACAGACAGTGAAGACTATGAATATTGGAAAGCAAGGATATTAAATTACTATCTAATCTCTTTCGAGACTCTAAAATTAGAAATACAAAATGTGAAACCAGCCACAGACAAGTCATTCACCCAGTATATATGTGAATTAGAAAAATTTTTCAGAAAACTAATATCCGTAATTAAACATTCAGATGACAATCAAGGAGTAATAAATTTCTTGCTTATAGAAAAACTTAAAGCAACACTACCAGCCGAATGCGGAAAATATTTAGAAGAACATAACAAAGAGCCTATCAAAAACTTACTAGAAAAATGCCGCGAATACTACAACCAAAGTTTAAACCTGGTTAAGAACACTCAACAGAAAAGTACTGTGAAAACAACGGCATCTGCAGCCACAGATTGTCAAAACAAACCACAGAAAACAAAACCAGTACTGTGCAAACATTGTAGCACTCCACATACAGAAAATGGAATATGCGATAAGAATCCCACTTATCAAGAATACCTAAATACTATAATAGCACAAAAACTGGGGAAGGTAAATCAAAGGAAATATAGAACAAAATGTCATTTTTGCCTTGCTTATGGGCACAGACGTTTTGAATGTGAAGGGGTAAAAAGATTACAGATAGCAAAGGCAAATGCAGCCATAAACATTGCAACAGACAGTTCAGCAAAGAACTTAGCAAAAGTAAACATCACAAAGACGAAAACAAGACCAAACACTGCAAAGTCAGAACAAGCTGAGTTTTACCCATCAGACTTTGTTCCATATTTTAATAATGTTAACATCACTCAGCCTCATTCCTTATGTAAAGAGGTCAATACTCAACAAGAAGGTGAGGAAATGAACAAAACCTCAAGACTGTCGTTAGGAAAACTAACATTCCATGAAGGTTACATCAATGACACAGTATGCACATGTGTACGCGACACAGGGTCCTGTCTTATCGGTCTTCGAAAGACCCTAGCTGATCCTAAAGACTACCTAGATGAGTACATCTATTGCAAAACTGTTTCAGGGACAGTAGAGAAATATCCCATGGCATGGGCCAATATAAAATCACCTTTCCTATCAGGCAGAGTAACTTGTGCTTTATTAGACAATCCATGTTGTGATTTATTAATTGGAAATGTATTAAACGTGACAGACTACACAGAGTCCAAAAATCACACAGAGAAAAAAGTTAACACCACAACAAGTACTGACTTAACTACCCCACTCATCATACAACAACATGATGAACAGACCAAGGTACCACACCATACCAACTTGATTACCATCTCAAGACAAGAAGAAACAGAAACTGGTGTGTATCATCACAATGAAAAAGGTGCAGAAAACAAACAGTTCACAACAGTGAGGGAAGATCACAAATCATTATGTGACATACTGTACTCCATGTACTCCCTGTTAACTACTCACATAACCAAGGGCATACAGTGGATGGTTATACTTGCACTACTCATTGTAAATACAAAACAAATGTCTTCACAGACAGTTTTATTTCCACATTATCATGACGCAACACAGATGATATTACTCATGACAAACCAGCAAACTTTGTTACTTATATCATTACTGTTGAAGCAAGGTTTGGTGTTACCACTGCTAAACACTATGTCAAATCAACTCAGACACATACTTATGCTGAGCAATGTAAATCATCAGTCGGTGGAATTACTGACAAAGGTCAGCAACAAATTACCCTACACATTTTGGAAAATAGACACAAATTGCAGAAAAGCATACAAACATGCACGATTACTTTTGAAAACTACACATGGTGTATTATTATTGTTTGAACTATTGAATGTATACACACATGTACGAGTGCAGGTTTGGAGATAGCACTCAAAATGATCTCAACATAAAAATTTGAAAATCCCCACCCTTCGGAAAATTTTAACCGTAACCCACTTTATATCCTTAGATCCAGTAACTCCAGAGTTGCCTTGTCTGCTGTACGACTCCAGCGCTATGATACTAGCACACTTCATTGTAAAGACCAGCATGAAAGGTCCTTCAACGTGAAAGTGTCACCAGCAAAACAGTAAGACTCAACATGTGATTTCAGGTATCAAATAGCAAGATATACCCATATTGACTTTGTTTCAAACGAGTATCTACAGAACCTACCTTTTGGAAATCGACGAACAACGACGACAGCTTTACAAGTACAGACACTCATTTCTGGTGATCAGTTTAATGAACCAGAGGCCAACCTACAAACTATGGCACAGACAGTGACAGACAGACGCACCATGGCCACATTCAAAATTAAGGCCACTGAACTTAATTCTTATTTTATACGTGTGAATTCCAGCAATTTTACAGTATACGTGTGAATTCCAGCAGTTTTACAGAACAGACTTACAAATTGGCCAAACTTGGTGAACAGTCTTAAGCACTATACAGAAGGAAAGACAATATCATGGTATACATAGGACGTCAATAATCGTATGCGAGAGAAGACATGCCAAAGATTCCAGCTCGGAACCGAACATTGAACACTGTTAAAGTAATTCCGTGTGCATAACTTCCACAGGACAAGAACGGTATCCTATATGTGCAGGAAGTCATCAACGATGTATATTTTATTGTATATGTATTAACTATGTAACATCCTATGTCTAATTTTATTATTATAATACTATGTATTGTTATAATGTGATATGTACATATGAGCGTGAGTATAGTGGCGAATAGAATAAGTTGTAATGCTGAGAATCAACGCCTGGCAATCCCAATGCGCGATTGTTACCAAACTTGCCTTCGCGTATGCTGGATAGCCCGACGAATGACGCTTAGCAATAGTGATATAGAATTAACATCAGAATATGGTGACCAGAAAGAACATGCCAACAGGGTGATGCTAACCAAAGAGATTAATAACAACTCTCCATAACAGTAAACGAGGTGTGCTCAAAAAAGGGAAACAACTCATGGTCCGACATAAGATGAGGTAAGGGGGACTATGACATACATGAAGTATATTCGAACCATGACCACAACATTGACATAGCGTGCTCATAAAGAATCGAGTAGTGTGCATTAAATAGAGACGAGGGCAACCACGTCTGAATAGAGAGAAAATTTAAGAATGCTGTAAGAGGAAGTTGTAGCCTTATTCGAGACGTAAACCAATGGAGAATCCTTAAACCAGCATAGCCACAATAACTATGAGATGAGAATGCACAGACAATCGATTGAGAAATATGAACAGAATGTAATGTCACGGAATGGTGGTTGAATAATATGAGGTATGACAAGTAGACCCAACCAGAACATTTGTCAGACCACGACAAAACCTTGAGAGAAACCTCAATACTGAAAAAGAGAGAACAATGTTTGAAGTTAATCTCGAAAAAGATCAGAGCAAAAAGGGACGCAAACGCATACTTATGATCATATAATCCCCTGACAAGGTTAGAAAGAGGAAACAAGAGTAACAACAACAGAATGTGTCACATTTCCAGGAGTAAGTGCCACATTGGTTGTGCGGGGGGAGAATGTCATGGTCCTATATGACATGTGTAAGGAAGAATGTAAGCGCCGGTATGTAAGCGAGAGTCAGTGTAAGCATGACTGAGGTAAAGGGCAGTAAGAGACGCCACGGCTTGGCTAGCGGACGGTCAGGCAAGAATCCCGTGAACAGAGCCACGTGATGTGGGAAGGTCAACCAGGAGAGAGGCATTGTGTGTGAGGCAGCGGATAGAGACGGACGTGTGGAGAGCGATAGAACGATAGAACGATAGAACGATAGTGGTTGTGACGGATAAATGGAGATGAACGTTGTGCAGTGATATTCGAGGAATGTACTAACTGTGATATGCGCGGGATGATGTGAAGTTGTGATTGTGAATGATCACGCGGGCGACAGTGAAAAGATCGCCATTGTGAGCTAGTGCGTGGCTGTTAGTGGTGAACGATTGTTTGAGCGTGAAGTGCGACGATGTTGTCGGCCTGTAATATATATTGTAATAAATGATTGTTTAGGAGATAGCTCCTGCCAGTTTCCGATTGCATTCATGTGTTATTAGTAGATGTGTTGTAGATGTTGTAATTTGCCTGTCAAAGTCCAGCGAGCGAGACAGAGCTACTAAGTAGGACTCTGACACTGTTCTTAGTCTTTTTACTTTGCCAGTGCTAATTACAGCTACAATCAACATTTGTCGACGATATCCCTATATATCAGTATATGCTTGTAGGGGTATTGAAACTTTTGGATTCATGAATGCACTTTGGTAAAATGTTTGCGTTTATGGGACAAGAGATTACATTTTTAAAACATTTACACGTGTTTAACGGCTTTGAAACTCAAGAAGAAGTTAAAACAAACTGGTATACTTACTGATTAAATAAAAATGAGCCACTCTGTTTTATGGCTACACTTATGTCATTATAGGAACATATAAACACTATATGCATATTTATAGTGTTATTATATGTCCACTCTTTAAGTCCGTCATCACATGAACATATGTATACTATATGAACATGTATATGTTATTACATGAACTCTTTAAATGCAAACATGTGGCATTTATATGTTGCTATTGGCACCTTACCTTCTTGACAGACGATAGTTTGTGCTTCAAGAAGGCAAAATAACTATTACCCATTTCGGTAGCGAATGTGACTGATAAGGCCAATTCGCGCTGTAAATGTTCATCCACAGTGGGTGCATGTGAACACGTGGTCATTACCACCATCATTTACCATCTTACGTCTCACACGCTCGGTGTGTGATTTATCTGCAATAGTATTCTCCTTTGTCTTTATTCCATTTCTGATGTTTGACCTCCATGCAACACGTTCAGCGGCGACTTGCTCCCAGTGTGCATTATCAATGCCTGTATCAATCATGTCCCGCTTACACACATCCTGAGATCTCTTACCCATCTGTAATTCACCAAAAAGATGTCCATTGGTGTCAGCGTGTTGGAAAGGTGGACACAGGACATAGAGTGGACAAGAGACAGAATAGAGGCAGGACTACTCAGATAACGACATACAGGACATAGGTAAGGACATCTATAGTATAGTCGATAGATTAGAGATATGACATAAGTCAGGACACAGAGTGGTCATTGTCGCCAGTCGTCCCTAGGGGGGAAGTGGAGTCAACAGGCACACTGTTTAAAATCCTTTTCCTTATCGTGGGCATCTGCCGGACCTTTGTCTACAAACCCCCTGTCAGTCTTAGGTACACTATCTCTCTCTCCTCTTCTTCTTCTTACCACTAAACAATACCCTTCATATTGTTTCATAACATACCTACACAAGACTGTATTTTAACAAATGATAAAATAAAACATTTAATACAGAAAAGTGTGACGTGTGTGTGTGTGCACTGTTTGCGTGTGGAAATATGTAGTATTTTCTATGGTGTATGCGAGAATAGATTCGTGAGCTCAGGATCGTTCTTCATCATGTTAGGCCATGCCACATCATACCACAGTAAGTTCGGAACAGGTCTCACCGAATGAAGCATCTCTCCGAATAATGGTTGACTTCTTGGAGTTAATCATATATAGTCTGGGTGACTGTTCTCCACTACTGAATATGGCCTATTAATGTCCATGAATCAGGAACACACTATGTAATTAATATGTTCATTAAGATCCCGATACCCACGAAGATCTCCTTATATCTCACACGTGTTTAAAGACAACTTTCAGTCCGGTTGCAGAATGTTACTGAATGAGTGTCTTTACTCTGCAACCTCTCTACAACCTATAGTGATGGTCACTCGACATAGTCACCGTTACGTTAAAATCATTGTTATTCCACCTCTCTACCTAATATTGTCATTGTCTAGTATTATGTGACAGTCATAAGACATGACATCTACAGGACAGTAGACAGAGTGGAGACAGAACTCAGGTGGGGA
Organism: Cepaea nemoralis; assembly: GCA_014155875.1. Classification (NCBI taxonomy): domain Eukaryota; kingdom Metazoa; phylum Mollusca; class Gastropoda; order Stylommatophora; family Helicidae; genus Cepaea; species Cepaea nemoralis. Next base: position 13,067 of record JACEFZ010008696.1, read on the forward strand.
CACAGACGTGTCATAGACAGGACACTGGCAGGACAAGACCGAGTGTTAGAAGGGAACGCAGGTCCACGGGACACTGCCCTGAGCGGACTAGACGTCAGTATACTGAATAACCTAACCTAACACGGACGGACTGCAGTACGACGTGACTGTTGTGACAGCACGGGGGTCACGCACAGCACGGGGTCCAAGGACCACGAGTCCAGCCGACCATCTTGACCACGTCAGACAGAACCCAGACAGTTTCAGGGGAAGACGTTATGTTTTTCTGAGCGAGTGAATAGTGAAATAGCTTTTGCGAGAGTGCTAGGTTGAAGATATCGAGTGTAGGACTTAAGCAATTGATTATGTGCTATGAGCGTATGTAAGGCAGCATGTGTATGTATATATATTGAAGTTATCGTCTGTGTGCGAATTGCAACTGTGATCAGGCTCGCCTGAATAAATATTCCGTGTGGACAGATCCATATGTACGACTGACGTTTTTCCTTAAGTGCGTATGAAGGAGTTAGAATGCTTGTGTGCGTGTGAGACGCAGACAAATATTCTACCACCATCCATCCTCCTAAGATGTCCTATCAATCTAAGTCTACGAAGACTGAGCATGGAATAAACCGTAAAACAACCAGATCTTTCCAATACTTCAGTATTTGTGATTTAGTCTTGACACTTAATACCAAGAACTCTTCGCAGACAACGCATATGAAAGCTGTTTAAACGTTTTTCTTGGTGTGAGTAAGTTGACCAGGCTTCACTGCCATAAAGAAGAGTACTAAGGACACAGGCTTGATAGACGAGGGCTTTTGCTTTGACAGTAAGCTTACTGTTCTCTCAGACACTTTTTCTTAATCTGTACATTGTTGTAGCTGCCTTACCAATCCGGATGTTGATTTCCTGATCTAGGGATAATTTGCTATTTACCACTGATCCTAGATATGTAAAATGGTCTACCACCTCTAGTTCTGTGTCGTCAATAAAGACGGATGGTACCCCATGTGCACCATGTAACATAAACTGTGTCTTCCTTTTGCTAAATTTTAAACCAAATTCAGAACAAGCATTGGAGAATGCAAATAGTAGACATTGTAATTCTTCCTATGAGTGGGTCGTAACTGCAGCAGCATCTGCAAAAAGCAACTCTCTGATCAGTACCCTCCTAATTTTGGTCTTGGCCTTCAATCTCTGAGCATTGTAGAAGCCGCCATCTGATCATGAGTGAATGTATATACCACCATCCTGATCACGAAAGGCATATTTCAGTAGAAGTGAAAAGTTTATTCCAAAGAGGGTGGGAGCTAGTACACAACCATGCTTAACTCCACTCTTAATTTCAAACTCTTCAGAAGTTGCACCATCAATCAAACTTGATTATATCCTTCATGCCTGTGTGGAACGATTCCACAATGGACAGAAGAGTTGGTGGGCAGCCAATCTTCTTTAGTGCCTTGAACAGACCCTCACGACTGACCAAATCAAACGCCTTTGTGAGGTCGATGAAGGCAATAAACAGTAGTTGATTCTGTTCACGGCATTTTCTTGCATTTGTCGCAATGAGAATATCATCAATGGTAGACCGGTTTTGTCGAAAGCCACACTGTGATTCGGGGTAGACTTAATCTCCTAGGACTTGAAGTCTGCGCAGAAAAATTCTGGTAAATACTTTTCCAACAATACACAGAAGTGATATACCCCTATAGTTGTTGCAGTCGCTCCGATCGCTCTTGTTCTTGTAGAGCCTTATGATGCTTGAATCATTGAAATCCTGTGAGACTTGTCCTTCTCGCCAGCATAGCTCTATTAGCTGGTGGATCTGTAGAGTGAGTGTCTTGCCCACTCCTGATAACCTCAATTGGAATCCCATCCTTACCTGGAGCCTTGCCAGATGCAAGTTCATTTATAGCACACTTGACTTCTGTTATGGTTGGAAGTGTGTCCAGGTTGTCAATATTTGGTCGAGTCTAGAAAGACAACAGTGGAAGACAATTTATATGGACCGCTGAGTGAACTAAAATAGACTGTTAGATTCATACAAGAGACAACATTGCAGTTATAGACATATTTCAAGCGAACGAAAGAAGAATTAGAATAAGGTGTTGAGAGCATCATCCGCTAGTTTGGTCTCACTTGAGTAAAGCTCCAAATAGTGCTCTACACGTCTGTCCGTCTGCTGTTTTTTATCAGCTATGATTTCTCCAGTCAAGGTTTTCAGTGGTGCACTTCTTTTGATCTTTGGACCACAGGCTTTCTTTATTCCTTCATACATGCTTCTGATGTTTCGCTTATCACTTGCAATTTGAATGGACTCACATAACTTGATCCAATTGTCATTTGCACACTGCCTGGCAGCCTTTTGCACATCCTTCATAGCTTGCTTTAGCTCACTCAGAGTGTTATGCGTTGGTCTTTCCGTGTTTCTTAAGAGAGCTATATTATTCTCATCAATCAAGGGCTGCAGAGTCTGGCTGTTTGCCGCAAACCAGTCCTGTCTCTTATGATCCACAGTGCCGTAAACCCCTACGGCAGTTTTATAAAGAGTTTCCTTAAGTTTACCCCACTTTTCACTTATTGTATAATTTTCTGGTGTATCAATAAAAGCGTCTTCAAGTTGATGTTGAAACTGAAAGCACTACGGGATACTGAGTGTTAAAAATATTAATCATGGGGCTAGATTTGTGCTCAGTTGTGTAGATTCTCTTTGGTCTCAGTCCAACCCTTGCAACAACCAAAGAATGATCCGTATCACAGTCAGCACTGTGGTAACTTCGAGTCAATGATGTATGGTTCAGATGTTGTCTTCGTGTGATGATGAAGTCCAGTTGGTGCCAATGGCCGGATCTTGGATATTTCCATGTGACCTTATGCAGCTCTTTGTTTTATAAAAGGAGTTTGTAATACATAGGTTATTTCTGGTGCAATGCTGCAGAAGCCTTTGCCTATTTTCATTCATGCGACCGATGTTGTATTTTCCAAGGCACACTGGCCATGACTTCAAGTCCTTGCCCACACGAGCATTGAAATCACCAATCATATAAATGTAGTCGGGATTTGGAACTGCCTTGATCACGGAAACTCCTCATAGAACGAATCCTTCACATCATCAGAGGAATCGAGTGTTGGTGCATATGCGGTAATAATGGTGGCAAAACCACAAGAAGTTGCCAAGCGCAGGGATAATGGTCTTTAATTACATCCTGCTGGAATTTAAATCATTCCCAGTAACGAATTCTTCACTGCAAATCCCACACCGTGTTGCAGTTTTTCTGCCTGACCTTCCAACAGAAAGTGTAATTGTTTTCCCTGAGTGACCCTTCCTCAGCGAGGCGAGTCTTCTGCAGGCCAGCAATATCAATGTTAAGACGATTGAGTTCGGCATCAATCACATCCGTTTTTCTCACATCGTCAATATTGGGCAAGTCAATGGAAAATCCTGGACACATGGTTCTCACGTTCCAGGTTGCAAGCCGTAGCTTGAGGTTTCTATTTTTCTTTTTATTAGTACCTAGTTCATTGGTTTTACAGCCTGCGATTCAGATTTTGTCCTAGCCCCAAGCACCCATTGAAGCAGGCAGGCTGTTGCGGATCAGTACCCAATTGGCCGGGGGATACCCAGCTTGAGGCAGGCGGTAGCTGATCAGTGACAACTGTACGTGTCTCCCACCGTCAGAGGCAACCCGTGGCGCCCCATGTCTACGCCAGTTGACAAGGACTTATAACCTGTAAATGTTACCTCTCGCTTTGATTCCGAGACCGGTTAAGACCAGGAATGGAGTGATTGTCTCTCCATAGCACAAAGCCTGGGGTAAAATATAGAGACCATGTGTTGCCCATGCAACATGATCCCTCTCTCGTCATGCCTAGTTCATTCCAGAGGAAAGATAACACCTACACATCTGGAAAAAGACAAGCTGCAGAAGCTGTCGGATTAGCAAAGCAATGCTCTAACTGTCAGCCTGTCGGAGCTTCGACCCTAGACCAGCTGCCAACGAAGGCTTAGGGCCTGGTCTGCCCTGCCATGGCATTTTGTCTTTAGGTTTCATTTCCTCGCACCAGGATAAGGCTTGTACACTCCCAGTCCTTCCGCCCGAAGCCGTTGGCACAATGTGGGATGTCGGGTTTGGTAAGCCCCGTTTAACATTCGGCGCTAACAGAAAGCATGTATTTCATACGGTAGCTCAGTCATATCTGACTAAGATCTGACAAGTTATCGTAGGTACATCTTTATATTATATGAAAATGATTATTATTGTATGTACCCTGTATATGCATAATACATGTTCATTTATATGCTATTATATGCACTCTCTGTTAATCATTTCATGAATAAATGGAAAAGTCATTAAACGATTTTATGAGTAACATGGAGCATTTATGTGTTATTATATGTACACATAAGTCATAACATGAACACATTTATATTGTATGACCATTTATATTTATTATATGTACTCTTTGAGTGTGTAATATATGGGCATATATATGTTGTTGTATATCGTCTTTAAGTGTCGAATATATGACCATTTATATGGTGCCGTATGTACTCTTTAAGTGTTTAATATATGGACATTACCATGGTGTTATATGTCGACTCTGTGGCAAAGGGGTTACGGACACATAACCCGTTCGAAACAGAACTGCGGGCTTTTTGGCAGCTGATCGCTTTCAGTTGGTTTTCATAAACATGGTACGAGTGACGGTCGTTCAGAAGGCAATGGCAAACTACTGAACGTAAACTTGCCAAGAAATCACAAACAGCATATAATGCTGGGGTTAAATGCGACATCCAGTAAAGGATATGCAACTAATTTATATGTAATTTTGTTTTAAATGTTGCATATCCCTTACAGGACGTTGCAGTCAACATCAGCATGTTTCTCCTGCTGTTGGTGTACTTGGCAAGTTTTTACGTTCAGCAGTTCGCCATTGCTTTCTGAACGACCGGCTCATATACCCCCGTAAGTTACTAGCGCCGCGCGAACCCTACCGATTCTCGCATCTGCTGTTTTCCCCCACGTGGATGTACGGGATTACGAACAATGTCGCTAACACCTTGGCCAGGGTAACAGGCAGTACTCTTTTAGGTGTGTAATATTGACATGCATATGTTGGGTGCGTAACATACGGACATGTATATGTTATTGTATGTACACTTTGAAAGGCATATCATAAATACGTGTATAACATATAATCGTGTATATGCTGTAAAATGTACACTTGAAATCATTACATGAGCATTTGTATACTAAATGAGTACGTATATGTAGTTCTATGTTCTCTATAGTTATGTAATGTACAAGTAGTATAGTTTACAATTTGTTATGTGTACTCTTTTTTTGTTTTTTGTTAGCGTGGAATATATGGATCTACAGATGTGCCGGCTCCGTGGCTAAAGGCTTGCGAACGCGGTTCGTGAGCCGAGTACCAGGCGTTCGAAGCTCAACTGGAACCGATTTGTACAGCATACCGTGTCGTGTTGTGTTATAACTTGCTGGTATGGGATCCGGTCGTTCAGGAAGCAATGGGAAACTACTGAACGTTACACTTGCATAGTACATCAACAGCAGTTGAAAAATGATGGCATTGACTGCAACGTCCCGTTAGGGACGCGCAAGAACTTTTATTTATTTTAATATATCGATAGTTATATATAGTTTCCTTGTTATTTAGTTTATTTCAGGTGCCATATGTTAATAAGTATGATCATGAGTGCAGTAGAAGGTTGCAATACAACTTATCTAACAACAATAATATGTTTGAGCTTGCATAGATAACGAACAAACAAAAGCACATACATGACTTCTCAAACATACCGTACCATCGTCATCATGGAGCAAGTCCTTTGCAGAACGTCGCTCTCAGTGTGACTCGCCGAAAAAATAAGATTATGGCACTAGGGGAAGTCAATAAGTAAGCCACAAATGGCTGTAGAAAAATAACTAAAACATATGATTACAACTTTAAATCAGTTTATTTTTATGCATACACTAGCTGACCCGGCCCGGCTTCGCCCAGGCCCTGGAGGGGATCTATCTATCTATCAGTCTGTCTGTCTGTCTGTCTATCTGTCTGTCTGTCTGTCTGACCCGGCCCGGCTTCACCCAGTCCCTGGTGGGGAGCATCTCATTTAATTCATATACGTAGTCATATAAGCTCTCCCGTTCCCGACTATCTGTTTGTCTGTCTATCTGTCTGTCTGTCTGTCCCTGGTGGGGAGCATCTCATTTAATTCATATACGTAGTCATATAAGCTCTCCCGTTCCCGACTATCTGTTTGTCTGTCTATCTGTCTGTCTGTCTGTCCCGGCCCGGCTTCACCCAGTCCCTGGTGGGGAGCATCTCATTTAATTCATATACGTAGTCATATAAGCTCTCCCGTTCCCGACTGTCTGTCTGTCTATCTGTCTGTCTGTCTGACCCTAGCTGCCCGGCCCGGCTTCGCCCAGGCTCTGGCGGGATCTATCTATCTATGTATCTATCTATGTATCTATGTAAGTATGTATGTATCTATCTATCTATCTATCTATCTATCTATCTATCTATCTGTCTGTCTGTCTGTCTGTCTGTCTGCTTGTCTGTCTGTCTGTCTGACCCGGCCCGGCTTCGCCCAGACCCTGGCGGGGATCTATCTATCTATCTATTTGTCTGTCTGTCTGACCCGGCCCGGCTTCGCTCAGCCCCTGGCGGGGATCTATCTATCTGTCTGTGTGTCTGCTTGTCTGTCTGTCTGTCTGACCCGGCCCGGCTTCGCCCAGTCCCTGGCGGTCTAAAATAAATCCATTATTTGTAATGAACACTGGTTTTAAAAACATAAAAAGATGTGTTAGAAAATTTTCACTATTTAAATAGATGCATTACTTTTATGATAATTATGAAAATGCCTTAAAGATTGTATCATTATTTATTATAACTCATATGTCTGTAAATAACTATAGACAAAGAGTTTATAAATCTTTGGGGGGGGGGGGGGGGAACCCGCATTTTAACAGTATTTTAACAGGCGTGCTGCGTGTAAGGTATGCATAAAGTATGAACAACACACACAAAATTAACTTAAGAATGTCCTTCCAGACACCATGTGCTCTCTTTCACTAAAATAGAAAATTAGATTTTTAACTAACTATTGCATTTCATCTGAATCTGATAAAGGGCACACACACACACAAACAAATATTGTCTACATACATAGTAGAGGATATTGAAATATGGTACATGGCCAAAAGAAAAAGGGCAACCTGAAACTACTAAACGTAAATGCTGGGTACTTCAAGGGATAGGCTTCTTCTTTTTCTTTAGACAAAAAAACAAAAACAACAACCTGCATTTTAACAGGCGTGCTGCGTGTAAGGTATGCATAAGGTATGCACACCCACAACATTGAATGAAAAATGTGATGTTGACACACACACGCGGCCAACTTTTTTTTTTTAAACAAAAACAAAATCGAGAATATACCCATTTAATTGTGTACTGACCTTCTCTCTGCCAAGAAAAGAAAAAAACTTGTTCAAAAACAAATGGATTACTTCAAAAGTTCCACTCCGAAAAAAGTACAGAAATAAAATTATGACGTATCTAACATAAATCCATTATTTTTAATGAACACTGGTTTTAAAAACATAAAAAGATGTGTTAGAAAATTTTCACTATTTAAATAGATGCATTACTTTTATGATAATTATTATGAAAATGCCTTAAAGATTATATCACTATATATTATAACTCATATGCCTGTAAATAACTATAGAAAAGAGTTTATAAATCTGTAAAAACAATGCAACAATCTATACATAAAATAATAGTGATGTTATTAAAAGTTATGACCCTTGAAATAACTTTTCTTATGTTAAGTCCCCTTGAATATAGCTGCCCAAATATTAGCTTATACTAAAAGTTATATCCCTTTTTGTCATATATTTTTATATTTTCTTATGTTCAGTCATGTAATTACAAAATTAAATTTTAGGAAGGTAATAGCTGATAGCTGATAGATAAAACTATCACAGTTGGTTGCACAGGAATGAAAGGAAAACGTGTAGAAAATTTCATCCCAATCGGTTGGACCGTTCGCGAACGCATGAAGGACGGACATACATACATACATACATACATACACACAAAGATTTTTATATATATATTGCCCCTTTATGTCTCAACATAATTTACACCATCATTGATGCATTTGAATAACGAAGACACAAACAATAGATTTCACGATTTATTGCCTGGCATATAGCTAGACAATTCGTTTTATATATGAATATGCAGAACGTACAACGCTTTTCATCTATCAAAATACATCTTCTTTAAAGGCACAAATGAGTTCAAATGCATTAATGTTTGCTTTATTGACTACACAAAGGCTTTCTATAAATTAAGACATGTCAACATGATGAAGATACTTGCAGATTTACAAACTGATGGGAAAGACGTTAGACTTGTAAGAGCATATTAGTTAGTTAGTCGCGGTTCCAACTTCACAGCAACGGGTCGTCCCCATATTGCTCCGTTCCTGTGCCAGTGAATATCACACAAAATGCTCCTCACTGCCCTATGTGAACAATGGAATAGACAGGAATGTCGGCAAGCCAACATCCCGCACAGGTACACTGTGCATAATGCCGCCGCCAGAATGCCAACACAAAATGTCCTCCATCGAAAAATACAGTTCATCATCGATGGAAACGGCAGTCACCAGAAGACTTCATTGACCCGGGTTTTATCCCATATGGCTCGGTCTCTTTCCGCAGGGCGACCCGCCGAAAGCGCCGCACAAAGCACGAACTCCGTAGCTACAGCGACGACTCCCAGGAGTATCCTGAAATAAGCACTCGTGAACCGGAAAGGCAAACCAGTCAGTCCAGCAACAGCCGGCTGTCATCGTTCCGAACATGTAGTTTACGCTAAAAACAACCGTGGACAAATGCGAAAGCACTCCACGCGAAATTCACAGCTCACAGTGTCGCGCCACGTACTCACTAAGTAGCAGGGCGACGGAACCATAGCCTCCTTAGTCGCCTCTGACGACGTGCATGGTAGGCAACAGTGTTACTATTCTTTGCTCTCCGTATGTGTCCCGGCATCACACGGGCGAAGAACATATATTGGAAAAAACAACAAACTGCCATTAGATTTATAAAGAAACAGATCAATATCAGCCAATTAAGAAAGGTGTGTGTCAGAGATGTGTAGAGTCAACACATCCTTTTTTCCCTATACAGTGAACATATTGTCAGAAATGTAGAATACATGTAAGGAATCACCATTGGGGGATGTAAGATCAATAACATTAGATATGCAGATGATAAAGTATGAATTTCAGACAATGAGCAGGATCTGCAACATTTAGTAAATGCCGTTATTGCACACAGTGAACAACTAGGGTTAGAATTAAATTTTAAGAAAACACAGATTATGGTCGTCACTAAAAAGAAGGAACTACCACAATGTAATATAAAAGTAAATGAGAACATTTTTAAATAAGGGGATCCTTTAAATTATCACGGAACAGTTATAATATTTGATGGGAGATGCCTTGAATAGATTAGAACAAGAATCACCATGGTGATGGTAGCCTTTTGCATGATGGAAAACCTACTGATCAATACGAATTTACAATTTACATCGAGATAAAGAACGAACGAACGAACGAACGAACAGACTTTATTTTCAAAGGGTAACAAATTGGGCACGCAGGCCCGTCTTACATTCGGCCCTTCCAATCACTCATCTTTCTTTCATGAACAGTGCATAGGAAAAAAACATTGTCACATGAATTTTGTAAACATAAACAATGCATATTACTATGTTATAAGACACATCCACCACCCACCCACACATCCCCCATTCACTCCAACTCCCCCACCCAACCACACACACATACAATACATTCCCCACCCATCCACCACATCCCTACACATCTCCCCACCCACACACACCTCTCATCCACCACACATCCCATCCACCCACACCCCAAGCACACATACATTCAATAACCCACACATCCCCCACCTACACACATCTCCCCACCCACTCACATATCCTTTACCCGTCCCATTTCCCACCAACAATCACTCACCCAATATCCTCCTCAACCCACACACCTCCAACCACCCAACCAAACACACATTCCTCAGCCACACACACATCTCCCCGTCAACTCACATATTCCGCACCTACCCACACACAAATTCCGCACACACCCACATAATCTCCCATCTCCCCCAGCCCACTCACTTATCCCGAGCCCACACCTACAAACATCCCCCACCATCTCCTAACCTGCACACACTCACCCACCCACATATCCTCTACCCACCCACACATCCTCTACCCACCCATCCCCCAACCAAACATCCCTTAACCACACACCCTTACTCATATACAATCACCCACCCACACATCCTCTACCCAACCACACATCCTCCACCCAACCACACATCCTCCATCCACCCATTCCCCCAGCCACACACCCTTACCCATATACACACATATCCCCACCCACGCACAATCTCCCCACCCATACAAACATCCCTCACACACATCCCCACCCACCAACACATTCCCCATTCACAAACACACACCTCCCATCCACGCACACACAACCCATACATTCATCCCCTCACACATCCCTAGACACACGTACTTATCCCTCAACCACTAACACCCACACATCCCTTACCCACTCATCAACACATACATCTCCTATCTACCCACCCACACTCACACATCCCAACCACCCATCTAAGCAAACATCCCCCACCCTCACACACATCATTCACCCACCCACAAACCCAACCACACCTTCACCCACCCACACAAACATCATTTATCCACACCCAGCTCCCCTCCCACACAATACCACACCCACACACATCCCAAAGACACATCCCTCACCCACACCCACATCTATCCACACATCTCCTACCCATCCACACATCCCCCAACTACAGTCACCCTCACTACCAACACATACATCCTCCATCCAGCCACACACACCCCCACCCAGCCAGACATATCCCCCACCCACCCACACATCTCCAAATCCATCACCCACACTCATCACGCACCCCTCCCCCAACCCACACACATCCCCCACACACATTCACCCACACATCTCTCACCCACACACACTCCCCACCCATCCCCCAAACATCCCACACCCACATACACATCCCCAAACCCACAACCACCCCACCTGCACACATCTCCCACCCACCACATATCCCCACACCCACATCTCCCCACCCACACATATACCCCCACCCATCCCATAACCCACTTCAATCATCCACCAACATATCCTCCTCCACCCACTCACCCACAACCACCTAGACAAACACACATCCCCACTCACAAACACATCTCCCCATACACCCATACATCTCGCACGCACCTACACACAAATCCCCCACCCACCCACACAAACCCACCCCGCCCACCCACACACATCACGAATCCACCCACACACACATCCCCCGATCCCCCAACCTACTATTATGATCAAACTCCCACACTTTACACACACATACAGTGACGATTGTCGTGAGCATTGTCGCAAAATTGTAAAGAAAATGGAGAAAAATTGTACATATACATTTTGTAACTTAAAAATTAGTGATGCAATTCAACTCTCTCTCTCCCTCCTCCCTCTCTCTCTCTCTCTCTCTCTCTCTCTCTCTCTCTCTCTCTCTCTCTCTCTCTCTCTCTCTTTCTCTCTCACTCACTAGCGCTCTCACTCACATTACAGTAATGTTATATTTTACATGATAAAATCAAGTGTCATACATACAAAATGATAATGTGAAAGATGAAAATACACAAAGAATATGGAATGGCATGTTACAGGACATGCGAGCACTGAATTCTCTCTCTCTCTCTCTCTCTCTCTCTCTCTCTCTCTCTCTCTCTCTCTCTCTCTCTCTCTCTCTCTCTCTCTCTCTCTCTCTCTCTCTCGCTCTATATCCCTCACATACACACCCATACATACATCCTCACATATAGACAAATACATGATGCCTCACATGATTACTGAAACTAATAAGAACAAACTCCTACACTTTACACACAATTTAGACACTGACGATTGTCGTGAGAATTCTCGCAATTGCAAGAAGTGGAGAAAAAATTGTACATATACATTATGTAGCGTAAAAATTAGTGATGCAATTCAAATCTCTCTTTTTTTTTCTCTCTCTCCCTCTCTCTCTCTCTCTCTCTCTCTCTCTCTCTCTCTCTCTCTCTCTCTCTCTCTCTCGCACGCTCTCTCTCTCTCTCTTGCTCTCTCTCTCTCTCTCTCTCTCTCTCTCTCTCTCTCTCTCTCTCACTCACATCACAGTAATGTTATATTATACATGATAAAATCAAGTGGCATACAAAATGATAAGATGAGAATTAAAAGAAAAAAATATGGAGTGGCATGTTACAGGACAATCAGGTGGCATTACACAATACCTCGTAATATGAAAGATGAGAATACATGAAAAATATGGAATAGCATGTTACATGACATGCGTGGGCTCAACTCTCTCTCTCTCTCTTTCTCTCTCTCTCTGTCTCTCTCTCTCTTTACATACTCACACTCTCACACTCATTCACTCTCTCTCTCTCTCACTTACACTCACTAACTCTCTCACTTTCTTTACAGTAATTTACATGAATTCATTTTATGCATGTTAAAATCAAGTGCATCAAAATGATAATATGAAAAAAAATGAGAATACACAAAACATATGGATCAGCATGTTAGATGACATGCATGCCCTCAACTCTCTCTCTCTCTCTCTCTCTCTCTCTCTCTCTCTCTCTCTCTCTCTCTCTCTCTCTCTCTTGTCTCTCACTCACATGTACATACACACACACATCATACCCACGCAATACACACACCTGCACACATCCACATACTTACTCACACGTACTAACATAACACCCGAATATATACTCCCTCGCATACACTGCATGCATGCACACTTACACTTACACATACAAAGATATACAATACATACACGAGCACACACACACACACACTCGTCCATACACACATACACACACGCACATGCATATAAACGCATATAAACACATGAACGCACACCTTAACACACGTACAGACATACACACAGAGTCACACACAGATGCACACATGTACACACATATACACCCATACACACATCCAGACATGCACACACATACATCACACTTTCTCATGCACTCTCTCATTCAACCACGCTCTCTCTTTTACACACTCACTCGCTCTCACACTCACTCATTCGCGCACATACACGCATACCTACAAATTCTCTCTCACTCACTCACGCTCCCTTACTCACTCATTTACTCGATGACTCTCTAACTCACACTCACTCACTAACTTTCACACTCTATCACACAGACAGGCAGACACACAACACACCCACTCTCTCAGATTCACTCATTCTCTAACTAAATCTCTCACACATATGTCCACACACTCACTCACTTTTACACTCACTCAGGCACATGCGCATGTATACTCTCTCACTCTCACTCATACTAATTCTTCCACTCACACTCTTTCTCACTCACTCTCTCACCCACTGTCTCGTTCACACACATACAGTGAAGAATGATAGTGGAAAAATGATACTAGTAGGTGACTTATGGAGGCATATAGTCGGTATGAAGTAAGTATTGAAAGAGTTTTCGGTTGAATGTGTAGGGACTCATTGGTGTTTTCAGTTCTGGTTGAAGGCTATTCCACAAGTGAGCACCAGAATATGCGAAACAAGTTTTGTATAAGTCCAATCTAGGCTTAGGAAGCTGTAATAAATTTAAGCGCTTACTGTTCATTGCATTAGATTGAATTAACGGTAGAAGATACTCTGGCGTATTTTCAGATATAATTTTATTCACTAATTTGGCTTTGTTAAAAAGGAATCGCTTTTGAAGTGGTAGAAGTCTTAGATGGCTGTATAATTTATTACTTTCAACGTGCTTTATGTTAGAAACTAGACGTATAGCGCGGTTTTGAAGCGAACGCAATCGTTTCATATTAGATTTAGGGCAGCCATCCCAGACTGTGGAACAATAATCGAGAGGTGATTGGATATAGGATGCATAAAATATTTTACGTGTGCTTTCATCCAAAAAGTGTTGAATTTTTGCAAGTTGGTAAACATTTTGTGCTATTCTCTTGGTAAGGGCGTGAACATGAGGGCTCCAGTTTAAATGTATGTCAATTAAAGGACCTAATGTTTTATGTTCATTTACATTAATTATAGGTAACGTGTCCACGTGGAGCTCGAGCGGTGTCCCAGTTATGGCTAGCGTCTGTAGTTTTTGTCTGGTCGTTATTAGCATGGATTTAGTTTTGTCGATGTTAATTAACATGCGATTTTCATTGCTCCATCTACTAAGGTTGTCAAGATCGTTTTGTAAAGAGCTCTCTAAGTCACAAAGGCTCTCTTGACTTGTGTAAATAGTGCAGTCATCCGCAAATAGATCACACGAAGTATTGAGGTATAAAGGATGATCGTTAATATACACTGCAAAAAGCAGCGGACCTAGTATTGAGCCCTGAAGCACCCCAAAATTAAGTTGTGTGGGTCTTGATAGACAGTTATTGAAGGACACTACTTGTTGTCTGTCTGATAAAAATGACGTAATTAGGTTCACCATATTGGTGCTAGTCTTCATGTGTTTTAATTTTCTAATTAAAATACCATGATCTACCATATCAAAGGCCTTTTTAAAGTCTACAAATACTGCTCCACAAATGTTGCCATTGTTGATACAAAGATGCCAGTTATCCGTCATTTTTGTAAGGGCACTATGGCAAGAATATTTAGGTCGAAACCCAGATTGACTGTCAATTATTAGATCGTTGTTAATTAAATGATGTAGTGTTATTTTATGCATGTGCTTTTCTAATGGCTTTGATAGCGACGATAGTAAGGAAATAGGTCTATAATTACCCAAGACTCTAATATCAGTTGAGCCATTTATAAGTAGAGGATACACTTTAGCAACTTTAAAGGCAGATGGAAAGTAGTTTTTGGATAGGCACTGGTTATATATGAACGTTAAGGACTCACTAATAATAGGTGCAGCACACCGAAGAATTATATTACTGATACCATCTAGGCCTTCTGAATTTGTTGCTTTGAGATTTGAGAGATATTTATATACTTCTGCAACAGACATCAAGGGAATCTCAGAGGGAATATGTCTAGAGCACTTCCCTTCACAGAATGATGACAGTGAACTTAAATTACATACTGAGTCTGGTATTGAGGACTTTAGATTCTCTATTTCTGATTGAAAGAAGTAACTGAAATCCTCGCATGTTATAGAGTTTGGTATTGCTGACTCTGAAGTGTGTTTCTTGTTGGTTAGCGAGTTAATAGCCTTCTATATATTTGTATTATTTGATTTATCTACAATTAAATTTTTGAAATGATCTTTCTTTATCCTACGAATTTCATATTTAACTTTATTTCTTAGTCTGCGGTAATTGATAAAATCTTTATTTTTGTGTGCTGTATCTCGTTCTCTCATGATTTCGAGAACTTCGCTAGTGACCCACGGGGACTTATGTTGATTCTTGACTCGAACTTCATTGACTGGCACATGTTTATCAAATACATTGTATACTGCCTTTGTCCAGTAAGCTAGTGCATCATCCGGATCAGGAAGTTGGTAAACATGTTCAAGGGCTGCATTTTTTAAGTCGTCTAAAAATAAATTTTGGTTGAGAGCTTTAAAGTTTCTAAATTTGATGCTTAAATGTTTATTTTTAGGAGTTTTGAACCCAATTTTCGACCATGTACAACATATTAGGTAATGGTCACTAACTGCACTAACAGGAACAGAACATTCGGTAATATTAACTGGACAAGTAACATATATATGATCAATTATAGTTGAGGAGGTGTCTGTAACTCTTGTGGGACGATTTATTAGTTGGTTGAAATTGTAAGATATAATCATATCTTCCCATGTCTGGTTGGATTTAGTAATATCTATGTTAAAGTCACCTAATATCATGACTTCTCTACCTGCTGTAAACACCCTATCCATCATTGTAGTGAAACAGTCATACCAACTATACCCAGCACAGGGATTTCGATATAGGTATCCAATGAGAAACAGTTGCTGGCTGACTGGCTTCACCTCTAACCAAACACATTCTATCTCTTCTATCTCGAGATCACTTCTACGGGAACAGTTGAGAGAATTTGAAATGTATACAGCAATACCTGTCTCTAATTTTTGATTTGCGTCTCTTCGAATTACTTTAAACCCCTTAAGAGAGATTTCAGAGTCGGTTATTTTGTCGTTAAGACGACTTTCTGTGATTCCAAACACATGGAACTGTTTGCACAGTATTACTGAAAGCTCAGGTAATTTATTGAGCAAATGATAGATGTTGAGATGGCCTATATGTAGACCATCTTTGTTTAGCCACTTATCGTGATTGGCGAACATTACACAATGAAAAGATTATGTCGCTTGTGGTAGAAAAATTTCAGAGGTTTTGAAACTTTATTTAGTGGTAGTTACGACTATTAGAGGGGATAGGAAAATGTCTGTGATGGAGTGACATCATTAAAGCTTGGTGCAGAGCTGCAGGATTGTATTGCATTAGCTGTTGAAGTTGACAATTCCACTGATAAGAGTGTGGATTACCGTCCAATGAGGGACCACTGCTATGAGAGCTACTGGAAGTGCCTACATTGGAAGCAGGCATCGAGGGCACCGAAACATTGTTTATCGGTGTCCCCTTTGACATGCTAGGTGGAGACTGTTTTATGGGCAAGGGAGGAAACAATGCACCATAGTTAGCAACATTGGGATTGGAGCCTGGGTCGCTATTTACAGCCTTGGATTCCTGGGGAATAGTAAAGGGTGGTGTGGGCAGAGGTTTAGTGTTTTCTGAACACTGAGAGATGGCTGCAGCCGGAGGTGAAGATCGGTTTACTCCTGTAACTGAAACTGGTTCTAATTGTTGTGTACGTTCAGGATATTTTATGTTCTTCGCTAGTATGCTAGTTCCTAGTTTTGAACAATGTAGTTGATCCTTATATAGTTTTTTCTTGGGAGCCCCGGACGGCGATGTGAAATACGGGGTATTATTAATGAAAGCATTGTTAGTTTCTTGACAAAATTTATGTAGAGTCAGATTGCCAGCATCGGCAGTGCGGCGCTGGAATCCATAACATGGCGGGATGATTGATGAAAAGAAAATAGATGCTTTAGGAAATTCCTTGCGCAACAACACCTCTAATGTAGCGAGTTGTGAGGTGCTTATGATGTGATTGTTCATAATATTGTTGACACCAATATGGACTGTTGTTTTTCTAATTCTATCATTCACCTTGAATTTCCGCAGTGTAGAGGTCAGTCTATCAATGTCAGCTCCTGGTAGCGGGTAGATCGAGGTAGTTTCGCTGTCAGAAGATGACATGCGGTCACTATAGATTCCCTTGAGCAGAGAGTCTCCAATGACGACATGAGTTGCACTGTCATCCATTGTTATTTCACGCTGTTGACGCACCCGTTTGATTTCTTGCCACTGATCGCTGTAATCTTTCATGCGTTCTTGTTTATTATAGTCGTTGCTTGTTTGGGCTGGTTGTTGATGCTCAGTAGTGGTAGTGGCTGAGCTCTTTAACTTCTCGTCTGCTGCTGGAGAGTCTACACTTGAGGCCTGGGACCTATTGCTGACACGCACATCAATGGGGTAGATGGATGGTGCGCGTTCTACAGGTTTAGTAGTGTTGCATCCTGTGGAAACTAACTGTATGTCATTTTGCGACGAAAATCCACTGGTCATACACACCTCTGCAGCACTATGAATACTTCCTGTTTGTGCACTTTTGTCAAATGACTGTGCACTCTTTAGTTTTAAGGCATGGATTGTTGTTTTAAAGGTGTCCTTCTCTTCTTTAAGGAGGCGGATTTCTTTTGAAGGCGAGCGTTTTCTTCTTTAAACACGGCAATGATATTAGTTGTGTTGTTGGAAATAAAGTCTTTTAGCCTGTCCTCCAAAGCCTGGATGAGTTCACGACAGGCGTTGTGGTTGTGTGGTTCGGCTGAGGAAAGAGTGACTAAAGATGATGTGTTAGTCTCATCAGATTGGGCTACTGAACTGTGATGTTCGTCCAGCTTGAGCTTGGGATCAGTGTCTGCAGATTCACTAGAGCACACTTGTGAAGTTGGCGTTGAAGAAATCCGACGTTTGGGTGGCGTGCTCGTCAAACTTTTCCCCGTCGTGTCTTTGTTTGTATTTTCATGGCGCTTGGATAAAGTAGAGTTCCGTAAGTTGGACGCCATATTAGTAATGTATGAGGCTCCAACAGGCCGGGAGTACACACAGGTTCGCCGCCTTTCGGTAACGCGTGCTTGGCGACAAACCACGCGCTAGTCCCACATGGTTAAATCACACGTTGTCGTTAACCGATAATTGGTAGTTTTCAAAACTGAACGTTCTTACCTTATATTTCACAAAGAAATCAGCATTTCACTAAATAATAGTCACATAAACTTAATATATTAATTAGTATTAGATCCAGTTTTAGAAAAACACAATGATATACACAACATCTCGATTGAAATAGGCAAAACTTTGTTAAATTATATAAACATTGGGAGAGCTTGTGAAATCACGTCCGCTGGTAGCCGGAAACCGGAAGTGAGAGTAATTAAAGAGTAATTAAATGCTACATAGAAACTGTACTTTAATGTAGATGTGAAGCGTGAACAATAAGCAGACAAGCTGGAAAAAAATGATGGCTGTGGCACTATGGTTTCTGTGGAAAATGCAAAGATTACCAGGGACAGACAGAAAACCAATGACCAGGCCTTACAAGAAACAAATGAAAACTGTAAACTGGTTAGAGAAATTAGACGTAGATAGTCACAGTTTTTTTTTTTTTTTTTGAACACGTTATGCGAAGACATAAATTATAGAACTTGGTAGCGACTGGAGAGAACCAGGGGAAGGCAGAGAAGTCAATACCTGAATGGCTTGACCACGTGGTCTGGTCGATACAAGAACACTAAGCTGATCCACGACTCTGGTGATAGCGTGAGATGGCTAAAGATGACCGCCTACGCTAATCGGCATAACACATGATGATTAATGCTACAAATTGTGAATAAGGACATGATAAGACAATTAGAAGCCACTGTGTGGCTTGTAAATTAGAATTAAACAGAGGTTAGACACTATCAATGATAACAAGTGATGTTGTTTGTCCATCAAGAATGATGATGACCATTCATTTCATCCAGTGGGGTTGAAAGTATGGAGCCGTGGGTTCTAAGATGGCTGATATTGCCTATTTTGGCTCTAAATGTTCTTTGACAATGTGGACAAAGAATGCTTGACGTTTCTGGAGGAGGATTTCCTGCGGTGGTTTTTCTGTCCTGCCTTTTCTTTACAGCTCTTGCAGTCCTGGTTGCCTCACACATGACTGCGCCCTTGTGTAATGATACACGCCACGAATTTCGGTCTCTGGCTGCAGTCTCCCAGGTGTCATGATGATTTCCAAAAGCATTCAGAGAGATTTTCAGAGTGTCTTTAAAGCGTTTCCTCTGGCCACCTTGGGAGCGTTTACCACATCACAGTTCGCTGTAAAAAATTCGTTTAGGGAGCCTGTGATCTGGCATGCGAGTCAAGTGACCAGCCCAGCGAATCTGATTCTTCATCAGTAGAGTGTGGATACTGGGCATGGACGCTCTTTCTAGGACTTCAGTGTCTGGGATCTTGTCTTGCCATTTAATCTTCAGTAGCTTCCTTAGGCAGACTGTGTGGAAGTGGTTTAATTTCCTAGCGTGTCGCTGATAAACAGTCCAGGTTTCACAAGCATATAGCAGTGTGGATAATACAACTGCTTTGTAGACTTTTAGCTTTGTTTGCAGGCTTATTCCAGTTCTGTCCCATACATTCTTGTACAGTCTGCCAAAGGCCACACTGGCCTTGGAGATTCTTGCATTCACTTCGTCATCAATTGTGGCAGCTTGTGACACAGTGCTGCCAAGATAGGTGAATTTGTCCACAACACTTAGTCTATGACCATTCACTTTGATATTCGGCACAGTGTGATTATTCCCTGGAGCTGGCTGGTACATAACTACAGTCTTCTCCAAGTTGATATTGAGCCCAAAGTTGGCACAGGCATGTGAGAAAGCTGTAACATTATGTTGCATGTCCGCCTCTGAGTTGGCGTATAGAGCGCAATCATCAGCAAACAGGAGCTCTCTGACGGTGTCGCTGTTAATTTTGGTTTTAGCTTTCAGCCTTCTGAGATTGAATAACTTTCCATCCATACGGTAGTTGATGTCTATTCCAATGTCGTCGTTCTCGAAGGCATTCATCAACATGGCTGAAAACATGAGGCTGAACAGTGTTGGTGCCAGGACACATCCTTGCTTCACTCCATTGGTGACAGGAAAGGGTTCAGACAGTTCACCATTTTCCTGTACTCTTGCCTGCATACCATCATGAAATAGCCGCACTATTTGGACAAACTTTCGTGGACAGCCATATTTTGCCATGATCTTCCACAGTCCTTCTCTGCTGACTGTATCAAAAGCCTTGGTAAGGTCAATGAAAGTGGAGAACATTTCGCAGTTCTGTTCCTGACATTTCTCTTGCAGCTGCCTTGCAGCGAAAATCATGTCAACAGTTCCACGTTCTTTTCTGAAGCCACATTGACTCTCAGGAAGAAGACCTTGATCGAGATGGGCCGTGAGGCGATTGAGAAGAATTCTGGCGAGTATCTTCCCTGCAATTGAAAGCAAGGAGATGCCTCGGTGGTTGTCACAGGATTGGCGGTTTCCTTTACGTTTGTAAAGGTGGACTATTGACGCGTCCTTGAAATCTTGTGGCATGGTCTCGTTCACCCATATGTTTGTAAAGACTTGGTGAAGCTGCTCTGTTAGGACCGGCCCACCTGCCTTGTATATCTCTGCTGGGATGGAGTCAGGACCAGGTGCCTTGCCGCTGGAGAGTTGCTGGATGGCTTTGTTTACTTCCACTATGGTTGGCAGGTCATCAAGTGTCTCATTGGTGGGAACTTGAGGAAGGCAGTTGATGGTTTCATCATCGAAGAAGGAAGTTGCATTTAAGATGTTGCTGAAATGCTCTGCCCAGCGTTGAAGGATTTCTTTCTTATCGGTGACCAATGTTCCCCCATCTGCACTGAGGAGGGGAGCTATGCCTGGTGATGTAGGACCATAGACCACTTTCAGTGAGTCGTAGAAGTTTTTCATATCATGTCTGTCAGCAAAGCCTTGAATTTCATCAGCTTTGCTGCTCAGCCAGGAGTCCCGCATGTGCCGAAGTTTCTGCTGCACTACTCTCTGAATGTTCTTGAAGGCATCTTTTTTTTATGTTGACTTCGGGTCATTCAAATGTGCCTTGAGGAGAAGATGTTTCTCGGCCAGCAATTGGTTGATGTCTTCGGAATTTTCATCAAACCAATCTTTATGCTTTCGGGGGTTGGACCCAGAATTTCCATAGCAGTGTTGTAAATTATGTCCTTTAGGGCTCTCCACTCTGTTTCTGTATCCTGTTTAGCAGCAGCATTGGGCTTGAGGCGGTCTTCCAGCATATTTTCAAACGACTGCTGCATTTTCTTGCTGTTTAGGCGGGTGACATTTAGTTGTTTTTTTTTTTTTGCATTTTTACCCCTTGAGGACGCCGTGGTGGCCTGATGTGAATGTTTATTTTCGAGACAATGAGACGATGGTCTGTCCAACATTCGGCACCACACATGGATTTTGTCACCCGAACGTCTTGTCTGTCACTTCTCCTGACGATGACATAGTCAATGAGGTGCCAGTGTTTCGAGCGAGGGTGCATCCACGATGTCCTATTTCTCATGGGAGACGGAAAATTGTGTTGGTAATCAGGAGATCGTGTTCGGCACATGTCTGAAGGAGGAGGAGTCCATTGCTGTTACAATTTCCGACTCCGTGCTTTCCAATAATGCCACTCCAAGAGGTGGTGTCCGTGCCTACTCTGGCATTGAAATCCCCAAGGAGTATAAGTTTGAATCCTTTGGGAACAGATGTTAATACATTGTGCAGGTCCTCATAGAACTTGTTCTTGACATCATCTTCGCTGGTCATAGTTGGTGCGTAGACACTCACAATGGTTGCATGCTTCCTTCCATTCAGCAGGGGCAACTTAATGGTCATGAGCCTGTCGTTTATAGCCTTTGGAAATCCAGCTAATTTGCCGACCAGGGCCGACTTAATGGCAAATCCCACACCGGATTGGCGTCTTTCCTCGCTTTTCCTTCCACTCCAGAAAAATGTGTAGCCGGCACCTATTTCACAGATTTGGCCTTCTTCTGCAAGTCGTGTCTCGCTCAAGGCTGCAATGTCGATGTTGTACCTGCCCAGCTCTCTCCCAATCAGTGCTGTTCGTCTCTCTGGACCCGACGCGCCGTCTCTGTCAAGTAGGGTGCGTACATTCCAAGTTCCAATTGTTAAGGGAATATGGTTTCCTCTTTTAGCTTTACTTGTTTTATCTTTGTTTGTATGTCGACCGCAGTTAGGGTACCGACCAACCGCGGCTAGCTGGTTAGGTAGTGATGGAGCAGACAATGTTTAGGGCACCTTTTCTAGCCCCTTCCTCATGCTATGGAGGTGAGCAGTGTGTTCCTATAGAGGGCTGCTCAGTCGCTCAGGGGGCTGCCGAATCCACTGCTGCTCCTATCAGTAGAAGACGACCATATGGCCTGAGCCGCCTGTGTGCAGGTCTGCGACTACGGCTGCCAGCGTACCCACGCCTGCCGCTTCTCCGCTCGCCCATCGCCACAGGGCTTGAAAATGATATATGACGTTGGATGAAGAATTTCTTGCGCGATGACTTGGATTAAAGTGAGGAAGAGTTGCGCAATTCGTCGACCTCACTCTCTCGCCTGAGTCCATCTGAGTCCAGTGGCAAGACAAGTCGAGACGACTGGAGACGAATACAGGTGCAGTGGATGACCAGGGCGCTCTACGTGCCTTGCCGTGCTCATTACGTTCCACAACGCTTTACAGGTAAACGCCGTCTTGCCCGTTGAATCAGGAATGATTTCTTCCGCGCAGTCTGCCGAATCCTGTCTTCACATGCTGGGTAGGCATATCCTTGTTTACCGCTTGGTTTACACCAAATCGGCTACCCACGCTTGGTTTAGCCAGCCTCTCACAGCTTTTGCCCGGGGGTGGCCGCTTTCGCATGCTGACAGCTACTAGGTGCCATAGACGCGAGCTGGGTGTCAGGCTTGGACCAGTGGGGGATGGGTCCTTAAAAGGACATGAGAGTCATCCTTACCAAAGGTGCTACCAATGCCTGACACCCCGTACCCCCCTAACAAGTGATACTGACTGTTACACGGACAGTTTAGCAAGCTGATGTAGTGTTTAAACATTGCGGTCATTGTTTGCACCGTCCTGAGTTTTGAGTATGGTGTTTTCAAATTAAATTAACACGTATCGCTAATGCAGAATTTCTAGGTTTATGCGATCTCTAAATATTGGCTATAATGTTGCGCTCACGCAGTGACTAGTACTGCTTTCCCGATGGCCAAGGAGGTCATAATTTCAAGTTCGTATCAAGGGCCGATTTATAAAACTGTCCTGAGCTCGTACCCTCGACCGAGTCTAAAATCGAGACCAGGAAATATCTTGAGAAGTAAAGGCGACCTCCGTGGTATTGACTCTCGTTGTTTACATCATGTCCATCTTGAGTACTTAGTAGAATAATTATAAAAACATTGCAATTCATGAAAAATTGACACGTCATCTCGTGCAAACAAAATGTGCTCACTGAAAACAGTTTTGCGTCATCGCTTCGGATGTATGCACGTGAATGTTGAGCAAGTGTTAGGCAATTTCATTTGTAAAAAATTTTGGG
>JACEFZ010008697.1:0-15000 GCA_014155875.1 Cepaea nemoralis
TTTTCATCGTTGGTGACTGCGACATTGCCGATGACTCACACCCATAGTTTGTCACAGGAAGCATGCCTGTTCTTAAACATTGTGCTTGGAGGTCACCATGCCCGAATGGATAAGCGCTCGTTCTTAAACTTCCGGCGTGTTGATGATGAGGTAGCGGTTTCAACCCCTACACCGGTCAGTTGGACTTAATATCGACTTCTCATCCTTGACTTGGGGACGTAAATTACAAGTACCTCCGAAGTCGGAAAGGATTGGTCTGATGGCGAGGGACACTGATAATTAGTGGAAAGCTAATCCACACGCGACTACACTGTACAAGTAAGACAGGTAGAACAAAACTTGTTTCCATGTCTTATCACGTACTGGGTTTATGCTCTTAGCCCTATATGTTTTAGACCAATGACCACTGAGTGGATGATGTATTCAGAATCCCAACAAGCCCTGTTACTTCCTAGAACATTTCCTACTAAACATTTCCCGCTGGGCCTAGCTTTGAAATAGGACGCCATTCAGTTGTATATCCTTTACAGGACGTCGCCGTCAACCCAACATTGTTTGGTTGTTTGTGATTTCTTGGCATGTTTACATTCAGTAGTGTGTCATTGCTTTCTGGACGATCTGCCTCTTCTTCTTCTTCTTCTTCTTCTTCTTCTTCTTCTTCTTCTTCTTCTTCTTCTTCTTCTTCTTCTTCTTCTTCTTCTTCTTCTTCTTCTTCTTCTTCTTCTTCTGCTGCGTTCATCGGGAGACTTTTTTTCGGACGTGATTGCGTTGTGCCTGTTTACAGCAAAGCTGCGTTCTTGCGCCGTTAGGCCGACACATCCGACTTCTGCGGGTATTTGTTGACCGCGTTAACCTTCCCGGGGTCTCTTATACTACTTTATTAACACCAAAGCAAAGCGGACTGCTTCCAAATCACCTGCAGCTGTGAAATAGGATGTTGAATTTAATGCATATCATTTACAGGACATCGCAGTCAGTCCCTGAATTTTTGGCTGTTTTGTCATCTTTTGGCACTCATGCCATTGTGTGAATACTGCTTACAGCGGCCTGCTTGTTTTTTTGGTTTTTTTATCCCTTACGGGACGTTGCAGTCAACACCAGAAATTTTCAGCTGCTGTTGATGTACTAGGCAAGTGTTACGTTCAGTAGTTTGCCATTGCTTTCTGAACGACCCTGCTTGTATAGCTGTGTTCAAAACGCATTCGTAACCCCTTCGACACAGAACCGTATGTATTCACAGATCAACATCATTGCTCCCGGAACATTCCCACACATAATCTCCACATATACATTCCCACACATACATTCCCACAGATACATTCCCACACATACATTTCCACACAAACATCCCCACACATACATTTCGACACATACATTCCCACACATACATTTCCATACATATACTCCCACACATACATTCCCACACATACACTCCCACAAATACACTCCCACATATTCATTCCCACACATGCGCTCTCACACATACATTTAGTAACCAACGAAGAATGTCCAGGCCGAAGGTAACACTGGCCGTCTGACTGAATATCCCGTTGCGTTTTCATATAACCGTTAAGTGACGTCCACACCATCTGCTCATCCCTCGCTGACTGACCTCTACAGATGAGACCAGGTCAGAGTAAAATAAATCCTCGTCTCGATGGGGATTCGAATACATGAGCATCAGGTCGGCCAATAAGCCTGCTAGCCACGGTACTACCGCGTCCTCCATATTGTGCTACATTAGATAGGAAAATGAATGCATGGTTATGTGGGTAATAACATACGGTAAGCCCAGTTTTGTGTACCACAAGATCATATCAAGGATGCGGTATTAGGCCCACATGTACCGTGACCAGATGACTCTCATCGGGATAATAAAAGATGCTCCCATATCAGATAGTGTCGTTAGGGGTGTGACGTGTTAGGAGTTCACATTTTCTAGGTTACGATATATTAGACGGATTGACCAGTTCCAGTACTCGTCGTCTTTCTTCTTTTTTGTCTTTTACTTCATCCTCGTTTTCTTCTTCTCTTCTTCTTTTCATCGTCATAACCTTCATCTCCCTTCCTTTTCTTCGTCTTCATCGTTGTCGTCGTCGTCGTCGACGTCGTCTTCTTCTTCTTTATTTCATCATTAGATTATGATAACCAATCTCCGCCTGTGCTCCCTAATAGCCTTTTACGACACGCATGGCAGGTTACAGAGCTAATGTTCTATTCTTCGCTTATAAGCCGTGGTAACAGCCAGTATGTGGTTGAGTCAACTCCCGATCATACTAGCTGGATTACATCATCCTGATTCTGATGGGGACTGAACCCTTGGCAGGCCAGTGTACTAACAATCATAATGCACACCAGATTATACGATCAGTAGTACACCAGTAGCGACAAGCGCCTAACCAAACGGCTAGAACGTCGTTCCCTCATTCGGGAGACCCGGGTTCGAAGCCTCGGTAAGGTATTTGAAATTTTTGTTGCCATGGGCAAAAATAAATTGCTAACTTGCACAGCTCGCGGTGACTACACTAGACAAGCGACCTTAATTTCTCTGGTTTCATAAACACCTCCACCCCACTCTCCCGTCCCAGTACCGCAAGGCAATAACCACAGTAATGACACTACAGACGTACAGTGCCGAATATCTAGGTGAATGGTCATAGCCTAAGTGTTGTGGACAAATTCACCTTCTTGGCAGCACCGTGTCACAAGCTGCTACAATTGATGACGAAGTGAATGCAAGAATCTGCAAGGCCAGTGTGGCCTTTGGCAGACTGTACAATAATGTGTGGGACAGAAATGGAATAAACCTGCAGACAAAGCTGAAAGTCTACAAAGCAGTTGTATTATCCACACTACTATATGCTTTTGAAACCTGGACTGTTTATCAGCGACACGCTAGGAAATTAAACCACTTCCACAGAGTCTGTCTTAGGAAGCTACTGAAGATTAAATGGCAAGACAAGATCCCAGACACTGAAGTTCTAGAAAAAGCGTCCATGCCCAGTATCCACACTCTACTAATGAAGAATCAGATTCGCTGGGCTGGTCACTTAACTCGCATGTCAGATCACAGGCTCCTAGAGGCTAGAACGAATTTTTTACCGCGAGCTGCGTTGTGGTAAACGCTCCCAAGGCGGCCACAGGAAACGCTTTAAAGACACTGAAAATCTCACTGAATGGTTTTGGAATTCATCTTGACACCTGAGAGACTGCTGCTAAAGACCAAAATTCGTGGCATACATCATTACATAAGGGTGCAGTCACTTGTGAAGCGATCAGGACTGCAAGAGCTGTGAAAATAGGCTGGACAGAAAAACTCCTGCAGGAGATCCACCTCCTGGGACGTCAAACATTCTTTGCGATCATTGTCAAAGAAAATTTCGAGCCAAAATAGGCCATATCAGCCATCTTATAACTCACAGCTCCATACTTTCAACCCCACTGGATGAAATATTGATCATCATCATTCTTGATGGACAAATAACAACACAGTGCTACACAAATCACATGTATTTGTCCGAGTGAGTTGCACCTGTAATGTCAGTTGTAATAGGGACGGGTGGATTCCCACGCCGAACTATTCGACGAGAAGACCGTGAATTTAATAATTCACTTAATTGCACTCGCGACTTTCGACTTTTGCAAACACGCCCCCCCCCCCCCCCCACTCATCCCCACCTCCCATTTTTTCCCTTCAAAATCAACCGAAAATTCCCATACAGATTATTCAAGAAGCAATTTGATTAACAGACCGCCTGGCCTTTCCTCTGGGCTCCGAGTTTCCTCCGGAAACTCTACTCACCCCCTTCTGAGTCATTCTATCCAAATGTGGATACTCAGTCTGTTCACCTGCATTGTCCGCTCGGAAAGAACCACGTATGTTATATATAGCTGACCATTCTGCCTTGTCTTATTCAAATAATTGCTGGAAAGGTGTTGTTAAGAAAAGAGGAAATTACGCATGCTATATGAAGATAATTGCATGTCCTTTACGCTGTTTGTGACTTTCTATTGCTTTCTAAAATGCCGACCCTCTTACGATTATGAAAATCAACGCAAAGCGGCCTGCTTTCTGGGTTGTCGGGATTGTGAAAATGTGATCACTATCCTTGGGCTACAGACACCGGCTCCTTGATGAAATTCGATTGAATATTACCCGACCCACAGTTGAAAATGTTCTGCTCTCATTTTAATAGATATTTTCAGGCTGTTCGAAAAACAACGGGTGCATTACGATATTACGGTCTGGAAGTTTATGAAAACTGGGGAAAGCTGCTGTGTTTGGGAAAAGGGAGAGGGGGAAATGGGGTGGATGACGTGCAGGCAAAAGAGCTGTCATCGTTAAGATGTTGTAGTGACAGAACACAGGATAAACCTTGCTAGTCATACTCAGTTGTTCATTTGGGTGTAGAATCGCTTAATGTTGATTTTCGCAATGGTTTGCGCATCGTATGACATTTCAAACGATCATGAGAAGTTGTTCTAACTAGTCACCATCGAACCCTCTGTAGGAAAATATGCAGTTCATCGACAATGACAAACTAACAACAGTAACAGTGTATAAGTGCCAGACGTTTGTTTCACTCGACTACCACTTCACAAGCAAATGCACATAGTATATTGCACAACCTCGAGGGCTTCACACACTGAGAGTGTGCTAAAGTTATCAATGAAATGTCAATGTAGAAATAACTAAGGACACACTTACTATGCAGTTTTGTTCTACATATGTGAGAAATTACCACCTATAAATGGATAGATAAAATAAAGTCCCTTAGCAAGAATCTGATGTGGGTATGTGAAGAGTTAGAACTATCCCATATTTAATTTCTGATGTGTACGGAGGAAATAGGTATTTTTCTCACTTAGCTAAAGCTAACAACGAGTGTAGGGTTTAGACTACTTTATCTGACTATGCTCGTGACATTGCCAGCGTAACATCCTAGTCATTACACTAACGCACCCGCTACAGCAAATACGAGCGGTGGTCAGAGAGTAAGGCATCATTTTTTCTTCCGGAAACTATTATAGTAAAGTTTAATTAAATTTACAAACAATACACACGGAGATTTCTTTTAAACGTACTATTTTTCTTCTTAATGCACATCCATGTACAGACTTTTGCCAGCGCGAAGCAAGTGGAATGTTTGTCTTGTCCGTACCAGGATTTGTCCTGTTCTCGTAGCCATTATTTTTCAATACAGGAATCTCATTCTTATTACCAAAGCTTACCCCAAGGATTCATTTCTAAGTGGACCATAACGATGAAAATCAGAAGGAGCCAGATGGGGGTTATAGATATAAATGATGGTGAAAAGTCCAGCAAGATTTGGCAAGTGCTTCCCGTGCTTTCTGACCTCTATGAGGGCGTCCATTGTAGTTTCGGAACAAGAGTTCTGGAGTCTTCTTAGGTCGAACTCCGTGGAACCATGTCTTGAATTTTGTTTGTGTTTTTGAAGTAAGCTTCAAAATTAATTGTCTCACCTCTTCACGTCACTTCCACAAGAATCACCCCATCAATATCCCAAAGAACAGTGATCGAAACGTGTACTGTTTATGGTGCTGCCTTGTATGTCTTTATTTTTGGTGATTGTAGATGGTGCCAAACCGTTGATTGCACTTCCAATTCAGGCTCAAAACGACGCGCTTAAGTTTCGTCACATGTAACGAATTTTGACAAACAGGTCTCTCCTGCAGCATCGAAATGTTCTAACATTTCAGAACAAATTGTTTTCCTTTGAATTAAGTGATAATATGTGAGACTTCATAGAACCCTTCTTGCACAAACCTTTGAATATGCAAGAATTTTGATCATTTTAATCGCACTTCCTTTGCTGACTAGCAGCTGCAATGCCCATTTCTATACTGTAATGCACCTATTTCATTAACAATGGCATCAGTGCAGTTCATCATGTCTGGGCTGGTTGGTAGTCGTGGCAGAACGTTCACTCTGTGGAAGATCATGCAGCTCCATCTCTTAACTTTCTAAAACTTTAACTCTCTAAGCCCAGTGACTGACGGTGTTCCTATCGACTGCACAACCTCCGTACACAGCACACACACACTACCGCCCGCCTCAAGCTGGGCAGCCCCTAGCCAATTGGGTGCTGATCCGCCACAGCCTGCCTGCTTCAATGGGTGCTTGGGGCTAGGACAAAATCTGAATCGCAGGCTGTAAAACCAATGCACCAGGTACAAACAAAAATAAAAATAGAAACCTCAAGCTACGGCTTGCAACCTGGAACATGAGAACCATGTGTCCAGGATTTTCCACTGACTTGACCAATATTGACGATGTGAGAAAAACGGCTGCGATTGATGCCGAACTCAATCGTCTAAACATTGATATTGCTGGCCTGCAGGAGACTCGCCTCGCTGAGGAAGGGTCACTCAGGGAAAACAGCTACACCTTTTTCTGGAAGGGTAGAGGGCAGGCAGAAAAAAAGGCATCACAGTGTGGGCTTTGCAGTGAAGAATTCGCTACTGGGAATGATTGAAATTCCAGCAGGAGGAAATGAAAGACTATTATCCCTACGCTTGGCAACCTCTTGTGGGTTTGCCACCATTATTACTGCATATGCACCGACACTCGATTCCTCTGATGATGTGAAGGATTCGTTCTATGAGGAGTTAGACTCCGTGATCAAGGCAGTTCCAAAATCTGACTACATTTATATACTCGGTGATTTCAATGCTCGTGTGGGCAAGGACTCGAGTTCATGGCCAGTGTGCCTTGGAAAATACAACATCGGTCGCATGAATGAAAATGGGCAAAGGCTGCTGGAGCATTGCACCAGTTATGACCTATGTATTACAAACTCGTTTTTTTTAAACAAAAGAGATGCATAAGGTCACATGGAAACATCCAAGATCCGGCCATTGGCACCAGCTGGACTTCATCATCACACGGAGACAACATCTGAACCATATATCATTGACTCGTAGTTACCACAGTGCTGACTGTGATACGGATCATTCTTTGGTTGTTGCAAGGGTTAGACTGAGACCAAAGAGAATCTACACAGCTAAACACAAATCTAGCCTCAGGATTAATATTATTAACACTCATGATCCTGAAAAGTGCTTTAAGTTTCAACAGCAAGTTGAAGACGCTTTCACTGATACACCAGAAAATTGTACATTAAATGAAAAGTGTGGTCAAATTAAGGAAACTCTTTATAAAACTGCCGTAGGGGTTTACGGCACTGTGGATCATAAGAGGCAGGACTGGTTTGCGGCCAACAGCGAGACTCTGCAGCCCTTGAATGATAAGAAGAAGAAAGCTCTCTTAAGAAACAAGGAAAGACCAATGCGTAACACTCTGAGTGAGCTTAGGCAAGCTAGGAAGAATGTGCAAAAGGCTGCCAGGCAGTGTGAAAATGATTATTGGATCAAGTTATGTGAGTCCATTCAAATCGCAAGTGATAAGGGAGACATAAGAAGCATGTATGAAGGAATAAAGAAAGCCTGTGGTCCAGTGATCAAAAGAAGTGCACCATTGAAAACCTTGACTGGAGAAATCATCACTGATAAGAAACAGCAGATGGACAGATGGGTAGAGCACTATTTGGAGCTTTACTCAAGTGAGACCAAACTAGCGGATGATGCCCTCAACGCCATAGAGGCTCTACCAACTCTTGACCACCTGGACACACTTCCCACCATAACAGAAGTTAAGTGTGCTATAAATGAACTTGCATCTGGCAAGGCTCCAGGTAAGGATGGGATTCCAATAGAGGTTATCAGGAGTGGGCAAGACACACTCACTATACAGATCCACCAGCTAATAGAGCTATGCTGGCGTGAAGGACAAGTCCCACAGGATTTCAAAGATTCAAACATCATAACGCTGTACAAGAACAAGGGCGATCGGAGCGACTGCAACAACTATAGGGGTATCTCACTTCTGAGTATTGTTGGAAAAGTATTTGCCAGAATTGTTCTGCGCAGACTTCAAGTCCTAGGAGATCAAGTCTACCCCGAATCAAAGTGTGGCTTTCGACAGAACCGTTCTACCACTGATTTGATATTCTCATTGCGACAAATGCAAGAAAAATGCCGTGAACAGAATCAACCACTGTTTATTGCCTTTATCGACCTCACAAAGGCATTTGATTTGGTCAGTCGTGAGGGTCTGTTCAAGGCACTAAAGAAGATTAGCTGCCCACCAACTCTTCTGTCCATTGTGGAATCGTTCCACACAGGCATGAAGGGAATAATCAAGTTTGATGGTGCAACTTCTGAAGAATTTGAAATCAAGAGTGGAGTTAAGCAAGGTTGTGTACTAGCTCCCACCCTCTTTGGAATATACTTTTCACTTCTACAGAAATATGCATTTCGTGATCAGGATGGTGGTATATACATTCACTCACGCTCAGATGGCGGCCTCTACAATGCTCAGAGATTGAAGGCTAAGACCAAAATTAGGAGGGTACTGATCAGAGAGTTGCTTTTTGCAGATGATGCTGCAGTTACGACCCACTCTGAGGAAGAATTGCAATGTCTACTATCTGCATTCTCCAATGCTTGTTCTGAATTTGGTTTAACAATCAGCAAAAAGAAGACACAGATTATGTCACAAGGTGCACATGGGGTACCATTAATCTTTATTGACGACGCCGAACTAGAGATAGTAGACCATTTTACATATCTAGGATCAGTGGTAAATAGCAAATTATCCCTAGATCAGGAAATCAACATCCGGATTGGTAAGGCAGCAACAACAATGAACAGGTTAAGAAAAAGAGTCTGGGAGAACAGGAAGCTTACTGCCAAAACAAAAGTCCTTGTCTATCAAGCCTGTGTCCTTAGTACTCTTCTCTATGGCAGTGAAACCTGGACAACTTACTCACACCAAGAGAAAAATTTAAACAGCTTTCATATGCGGTGTCTGCGAAGAATTCTTGGTATTAAGTGGCAAGACAAAATCACAAATACTGAAGTATTGGAAAGATCAGGTTGTGTGACAGTTTATTCCATGCTCAGTCTTCGTAGACTTTAGATGGATAGGACATCTTAGGAGGATGGATGATGGTAGAATACCAAAGGATATCTTTTTTGGTGAATTACAGATGGGTAAGAGATCTCAGGGTCGGCCTCTACTACGATACAAAGATGTGTGTAAGCGGAACATGATTGATACAGGCATTTGATAATGCACATTGGGAGCAAGTCGCCGCTGAACGTGTTGCATGGAGGGCAAATATCAGAAATGGAATAAAGTCAAAGGAGAAAATTATTGCAGAAAAGTCACACACCAAGCGTTTGAGACGTAAGACGGTGCATGATGGTGGAAATGACCACGTGTTCACATGCACCCACTGTGAACGGACATTTACAGCGCAAATTGGCCTTATCAGTCACACTCGCTACCGCCATAGTTAAAAGTTATTATGCCTTTTTAGAGCACAAACTATCGTCTGTCAAGACGGCAAGGTGCCAATGATATTTGTTAACGGTTATATTTGTAGGTGATTAGACGAAACACTCTTATAGTTATAGCTGCATTGTAGATGTTTGGTTTGCAACGGAGTACACATCAATTTCATTTCCCGCGGATATCTGCATAAGTGCTCTAGTTCCCTCGCCCTCCCCCCTTCCTTTCGACAGATCACACAAGTAGAATCTCAGCGCTGTGCAGGAACTTCGCAACATCGGCGAGGATCTAGACTTGAGTATAGTCTTTAAGCTTTATTTGTGAGGGTGAAAGGTTACGGAAGTCCCTTAGCAGGACTACAGCTGGGTTGTCAGATGCTCAGTCTTCGATAATTCTAGACTACAACATACGAGGTGAGATGCTCAGTCTTCGATAATTCTAGACTACAACATACGAGGTGAGATGCTCAGTCTTCGATAATTCTAGACCACAAGATATGAGGTGAGATGTTAAATCTTCGATAATTCTAGATCACAAGATATGAGGTGAGATGTTAAATCTTCGATAATTCTAGACTACAACATACGAGGTGAGATGTTAAGTCTTCGATAATTATAGACCACAAGATACGATGTGAGATGATAAGTCTTCGATATTTCTAGACCACAACATACGAGGTGAAATGATCCACAACACTTTCTCATCGTCTTTCATGTCTATACAATTCCCTTTTAATTCTGCAAATTTTTGGGGTTGGATTTTTAATATTGAAATCAAGGATACTGGGCAGCGAATAATTCGGCCACATCTTTAGCCTGGAAAATCAACCACAGCTAAAAATACTGGGGTTGATTGTGACATCTCGTAAACCGAATGCAAGTATTATTATTTGTTTGTCTTTTTTTTTTTCTATTTCCTACTGCCATAGGACTTTTTACGTGCATAAAGTTCACACTAGTCTACAGTTATTCACGCTCCTCCGAGAAGGCTTGACATTTAATCCACTGCATAGTGATCAGATCGAGGTATCTCATCCTGTTCTTATTTTATTGATTAAAAAAAAAAAAATCAGAATCCTGAATCAAACCAAGTCTACACGATTCGGGTCTGCCTACAGATATTTGATAACATATCAGCATCTACAACTATTTGAAAATATATCAACATCTACAGATATTTGATAACATGTCAGCATCTACAACTATTTGTAAATATATCAACATCTACAGATATTTGTATGAAAGCTTAAACAAAATAATCTATATTTCATCATCATCAATGCTCATCCGAAGGCTGCAGATGAAATAGTCTGATCACGTCAGCCAACTGTCCGGATTCCCAGCAATTCTTATTGAGTTTAGTCAAAAACAGACTTTACAACACTCGGGCCGTTTAAATACGCGTAGATGAATACGTCACCTCGGGGCGAAATGTCATTAGTTAATTGTTGCATCTCCAATTCAGCGCCGCCTGCCGGCCATCTTTGCACTCAGGTCCAAAGTGATTATGACTCTGTAAGGTCTGACTTTTCCTCTGGTATTTGGGCACACTACTCTCCTCCCCCAATATTCTCACGCATGCAGACTTCTTTCTGCCTGAGCCATCCATGATTTTCCTCTTATCAGTCTGTGGCCCTTAACTGTGTCCAGGGCTTCAGAAGACAGAAAGTTTTCCTTGTCTACGGCCACAGGAAAGATATGACTTAGTCTGTAGCACCTTGACTCTGTCCGCAATCGTTGATAAAGCTAGGGTGTATCACATTCATACTACTGGTGTGTCCCTTGGGCATCCTAGGATCACAAGCATAGCTTCATTCTGTATACGCTCTAGTTTCACTGACTCTTTCACACCGTGGACAGTCCCAATCCATACTCAATTACTGATAGGATCAGATGTTGATAGAGTATGAACAACATTCTTTGGTTCATGCACATTGCTACCATGATGTTGAGCGCATCAAGCCCCTTCTTAGATTTCATAACAACGCCTTCCACTTGATCCTTGAACGGCAAGCTTCAGTCAGAAGTGATGTCCTAGTATCTCAGTCTACACTTACTGTTAACATTTCCGCCATTTATTATGAGACCTGGGATGCCAGCCTTTAACAGTCTGTTGACCACAGTGCACCACAACACAGACGTTTTATCTGGGTTAATGATACTACCGACCTCTGTACACCAGTCGATCACTTTGTTTTCTGTCTTCTGCGCTGTTTGCGTCCTGTTTCAGTACACGCAAGAACATCATCGGCAAATGTCAGTATTCTTCCAATTCCTGGTACTTCAATTCTTGCAATCTTCCTTGTTTAAATATTGAATAGTAGTAATTCTCATTAGCGTTACGTAACGCTTTGCATGCGTGTAAAATGTGGTTGTTTCTTTGAGGGTTTTGTTTTGTCTCTTCCTCTAGATGTATCCCTCGTTGAAGCACTGGTCTCCAACTAACTAACGCCAGGCCGTATTTTACTATCTCTTTAAGCTCCATGCATGTCTTCTCCAT
The DNA here is from genome assembly GCA_014155875.1 of Cepaea nemoralis. Classification (NCBI taxonomy): domain Eukaryota; kingdom Metazoa; phylum Mollusca; class Gastropoda; order Stylommatophora; family Helicidae; genus Cepaea; species Cepaea nemoralis. The sequence goes on from JACEFZ010008697.1 coordinate 11,876, forward strand.
ATTATTCATCGCTGTTTCTTTATATGCTCTGTGGTGAATGGGTTACGAACGTAATTCGCAATCCCGCATACCGCGTTCGAAACTCAAGTGCGGGAGATTGGAAGCAGACCGTCTTGGGTTGAGCATTTTCTTCATAGACTATCCCCAGAGAATTGTGAAACACTATCTGGTACCTATTTGACCCCAGCAGTACCGGTTGGAAGAAAGATCCTTGCCTAGCTAGGAATTAAACCTATACTCTCTCTTGATAAGAAAGTGTGTTTACCGTGATGCCTTTGCAGCTTTCTGTTATTTTTAGCAAGTAAATCAAGACCATAATTTATAGTAAGTAAGTAAAGACCCATTTTAGACGTCTTAAGACCAAGTTGGAGTTTTGTGCTAGACTGATATCTTTACAGTCGGCATTCAGGAGGTGATGTTGTTATTATCACACTAACCGCTTTTACATCCCACGACATTATCTGGTACTGATTTTAGACTGGGTCGACCTGGGAGCACAAATCAATTTGTGAAGGCCTCACCGGTGCGGATTTGAACTCCATCGGACGGATAAATGAGTCTCAACTACTTAAGCCATTCTAAGTGAAACTAGGACAGTTCATAAATAAACACACATAGTATTGTTTGGCGCTTATAGAAGGAGCAGAAGGAAGTAGAGCTTAGAGCACGCACTGGATAATATAACATTTGAAAGCTATATAGTTACTAACCGGGATTAGAACCTGTCACCTCCACATAATGATGGCGTCTCGCTGCAGGAACAAGTGTACTTCGACGCATGGCCAACTGGACACTCCAAAAAAAGTGTCTTCATTAGCCAGGTCTATCATACACATGAACCTACAACTATGGAATACGTACAGAATTCGTATCAAACCACTGAGATAGCACCATAGGTCTCATAATTTTATATTAAACCAGCATAGGTCAAATAATAAAAGCAGAATCGCATCGGACAGAAATGCTGTGTCCAATATATTCACAAACATTTAAATGAGAGAAATGATTGATCGGTTCAATTTTAGCACACTTATTACACAGGAAATCAATTGGGGAACCCCTTTGAGGACACAAAGACAGTCCATAAATAAACACAGATAGTATTGTTTGGCGCTCATAAAAGGAGAAAAAGGAAGTAGAGGTTAGAGGATTTCCTGTGTAATAAGTGAAACTACGACTTTATTGGAACCTACAAGTGGATCATATGAAAGACGTGTCCAGCCCACTACAATGATATAGATAAGTAACTTGTATAAATATATTTTCACGTGGTATTTTGCATATTGTCGTGTCGGTTTGTGATTGTGCTGACGAAGCTTTGGCCAGAATGACTATTTTGTTTCTTTTGATGGTCTTCTAGTAAAGTTTACCGTCTACTTCTCTTTTTTTTTTCTCCCGATTAATTTATTAAATTGAGCTAGGTAAATTTGGGGCCCTGTCAAGCGTTGCACTGTTGATTAAGATGCTACACGTGATGTATTATATAAGTTTATCTTTGTGGTGATTATGAGCACGTCAACAAATGTCTGCCGTATATTAGTGTGTTTAATGATGATGTCCTTAATGTGACAAGAGTTATCTCATCACACGGCAATCAATCAACATGGTTATCTGCCCACAGTTTGATGAGCTCCATTGAAGCGTGTGACAGAATGGGCAAATATGTGTCTATATGCAGGTATTTATTGTTGTAAACTCAAACAGCGACATTATAAACATATTCTGTTTAAACCAGTTGCAGCCATTAAAATCTCACAGTATTGATCCCAACTGCCATCTTTCTGGCAATGTGGGATTATGTTCCATTTGGGTTAAAAGAGGGTGGGGGGGGAGAGAATGAGAGACAGAGAGAGAGCAAGACAGGGGAGAGACATAGAGAGATAGATAAAGAGAGGGGAGAGAGATAGAGAGACGGAGAGAACGAGAGGGGGGAGAGAGAGACAGAGAAAGAGAGATACAGGGAGAGAGTGAAATGGAGGAGAGAGAGACAAAGTGAGAGACAGAGAGATTGACAGAGAAAGAGAGAATGATAGGGAAGACAGTCATAGTGTGAGAGACAAAGAGAGACAGCGAGAGGGGGAGAGAGACAGAGAGAGAGAGAAGAGAGAGAGAGAGAAGAGAGAGAGAGAGAGAGAGAGAGAGAGAGAGAGAGAGAGAGAGAGAGAGAGAGAGAGGGGGAGGAAAGACCAGCGAACATTGTTTTCATATTTTAATATTATTAAGAATTAGTACCACTCCCTACCCCAACTTATTATGACTTATATAATATAATCTATAGCGCAACGTCAATTCATTAATGAAGTGTTACAATATCCGCACCAAACGGAGCTGTTGCTTTTAAATGATTCAGACACATTTAAATGCTTCATTTTCCCCCCACTTAATTAAATCGTCCATAGGAACTGAATGACTTACTTCACGTAGCCACAAACAACTACAACGAATATATGCATAACCAATCTAGACAAAGACACAGTACATTCATCATTCATTATATGCCATGCCGGTAAGCGTGGCCGATTATTTTACTCCATCTTACACAATTACCAGAGTCAATTGCCAGCTCTTGCGATCTTAGTCCCGACCATGCCATATGGTCAAGCCATCCAAATATTTACTTCTCTGCCTTCCCCTATCCCCCCCCCCCCTCTCAGTCTTGCCAGTTGTCACCTAGTTCTCCAGTTCATTTCTTCCCTTAACGTGTCCAAAAACATTTGACTGCCTACGTCTAATTTCTCTAATAAGATTGGGGTTTTCATTTGTCTACACATACATAAACAAGCCATGGTTTGCACCGTAGTTTTCCATCACTGAAATGTCCACCTGTCATGTTTATTGTCAAACTTCCTAGTTAGTCACGCTTTGCTTTCATTGCTTTTAGCTATGAATCCGATAGAAGCCACACGATAGTTTGACATTTCTTTGGGGTGTGTCCGTTTTGATTTCGAGCCTAGACCACACAATTTCTACTAGTTATTGCTTCTACCAGTGAATGCATTGGCCTGATTTTGAGAGGGTTAGCTTGCATGAGGATGATGTCTCTGGGGCGGTCACGGCTTTCCAAAATTAGTTTCGTCTTCGTGCCAGGACATGCGAATGTACAAGAAAATGAGGAGGCTGACAGA
>JACEFZ010008697.1:20000-102500 GCA_014155875.1 Cepaea nemoralis
TTACGTTCAGTAGTTTGTCCAGCATTGGAGGACGAAACATCAATAACATTAGATATGCAGATGATACAGTATTGATTGCAGACAATGCACAAGACCTACAACAATTAGTAGACGCAGTTGTTGTACACAGTGAGCAGCTGGGGTTGGAATTAAATTGTAAGAAGACACAGGTTATGGTCGTCACTAGGAAGAACGAAATGCCACAATGTAATATACAAGTAAATGGGAATATTCTTCAACAAGTGAATCGATACAATTATCTCGGAACGGTCATAACATCTGATGGGAGATGCCTTGAAGAGATTAGAACAAGAATCGCCATGGCAAAAGTAGCCTTTAGCAAGATGAAAAACATTCTGACCAATAAAAAGATGTCAATTGAAACGAGAAAAAGAGTGTTGAGGGGATACATAGAGTCTGTTCTGTTGTATGGATGTGAAACTTAGACAATGTGCAGTCAAGCTGAAAAACATCTGATGGCTGCAGAAATGTGGTTTCCGAGGAAAATGCAAAGAATACTATTGACAGACTGAAAAACCAATGAACAGGAGACAAATGAATATCGTAAATTGATTAGAGAAATTAGACGTAGACAATCAAAATTTGTTGTACATGTTATGAGAAGAAATGGACTGGAGAACTTAGTGAGAACTGGCAAGATCGAAGGGAACAGACCAAGAGGAAGACCGAGAGGAAAATACCTGGATGGCTTGGTCACATGGCATGGACGAGACAGGAACACTGAGCTGATCCCCGACGCTGGCATGGCACATGATTGATTGATTGATTGAGGTTGTCATTGCTTTCTGAACGACAGGCACCCATACCTTTGTAAGGAAACCAACGCAAAGCGGTCTGCTTCGAAATCACCCGCAGTTCAGCGCATGTCTTACAGCAACTATGTTGTTGTGATGAACGCACTGCCTTGCAGCCACTATTTTGTTGTGTTGGACGCACTAAGGCAGAACCACTATGTCTTTGAGTCAAACGCGCCACTTTTGACCTCTGTCCTGTTGAGTTCCACGCATTAAGTTAAGACCACTGTACCTTATACTGTCACGGACTAAATCTGCTGAAGAGGTCACCACTCTAAATTACAATTATAACGCTGCAGATTTAGCCTCTCTAAATTACAACTATAAAGCTGAAGAGGTCACAGCTCTAAATTACAATTATAATGCTGCAGAGTTCATCGCTCTGAACTACGAGTACAACGAAGTGTTCACCGCTCTAACGGACAAACGCTATATTGTAGCATTCACAGCTCTAAATTTACTACCATCATGCTGTACTTAACTACTTTAACTTGACGATTTACAGTTTTAACAGACCCGCTGTGCTATAGTTCAACGCGTTACGCTAGAATGCTAGCACATAGTATCATTACCTACCCGCAGACAATTTAGAAAACGACAAATGATCAAGACTATTAACTTATTTCATGATGATCGATTATTTTTTATAGTCTTCTTTGTAATGAGCAGAAATGCCTCCGTGTATGGAGGACTAACGAATGAAACCTTAATTTTTGATAAAACGCTAAATAACCACCGAAAGTCTCAAGGATTCTCAAAATTATTAACTCTTAACCAACGGAAGGCCAGCTATAGGACGGTTATTTCCAAGCTTTCGATGCCAGCTGGCGGTAATTGTTGCCAAAAAGCTTTCACCGATGTTTGTATCGTTTTGTAATAGTTATAGTTTTATAATGAAGGCACTGCAGATGGAATAGTTAGGGGATCCTGCTGAGAATATTATGAACGCGGTCAAAGGGGAGTCGCACGCCTACGCCCATCAACGCTTCCTGCGGGACAATATGGTGACTTATTCCTCCGTGCTTTCAGGGTTATAGAGTGTGATGATGCTGCTCTAGAGATATTCAGTCGTGAAAGAGAGTGGGTTAAAGTCGAAAATGTCGGAATGGCACAAGGTAATAGAAAGAAAAAGCAGCAGCTGCAGCAGGATATACCAATATGAAATGGAAACAAATAGGTATTTTAAACTCCTGCGAGAAAAAACGTACTGAACATCACAACGTTGCACATACCTTACAAGGAGATCCACGTGTCACGAAATACAGGTGAAAAATCCGAAATCAGAAGCACTCAATAAATATAAAAAATGAATAATAAAATAAAATAAGATAAAATACACACGAACGCGTACAATACGACACACAGACGTTTCGATTCTCAGAATCTTTGTCAATGACAACACAGATAGTTAACGACAAACAACGACAAAACACAAACACACGACCTATCACTTATGATGCACAACCTGATATTTACATGTGAGGCAGAAAAGGTGACTTGGCCAGCTGCGAAGACGCTTGTGGCGCAGAATTGAAAATGGGTTGCCAAAAAGGATTTGAGTAGCCAAAAATATGTGAACAGTCTGCTATGAAAATATAGAAATGTGGGGACAATTAAGTCTAGATATCAGGGGGGGGGGGGGGGGGGACAGCACGGTAATAGGTAGTGTAGACAATTGGGGAAGATGCCACAGTTATACTGTAGCGTCCACGACAGTATTAATTCCTGCTGGGTGGATGCATCCCAGATTGTTGATTAGCTGGCATTCAATTTTAAGTCTGACGCAGCTATTGGAGAAGCAGGGTTTTAATGCGGTGACACATGCATCGTCGGCTCCATTATGGTTGGAGGAATTGAAATGGTTGGGGACAGGTTTGTCAGCGCCCTGATTGATGTCTCTGAGGTGTTCTCTAAAACGATCAGCAAGACGTCTGCCCTGTTTGGCCAATGTATTTCAGGTCACATCGTTTGCAGATGATAACATAAATCAGATTGCGGGATTTGCAGGTGAAAGAATCTTTCAAGGTGAAGGTGCCTCGGGGAAATGCAATTTCCGGTGTCTGAACAACGTATGGGCATGTCAGACAGTTCCTACGATAGCATTCGAAGGTGCCCACGGATGAAGTAACTGTGGGGAGGCGACTATGCACAAGGTGGTCTCTGAGGCTCTGGTTACGGCGGAAAATTACCCTAGGGCCATTTGAGAATACCTCACGAGTGGTAGGATCGGATTCCAAGATGGACCAGTGTCTCAGGAAAATGTGCTTGATGGCATAGGCATGTGGATGGAAGGTGAGGATAAGCTTGGGTTCATTGTTCTGAGGTCGCGTATGCTTGGCGAGGGACATTTCCCGCGAGACCTGGGTTATGCGACAGAAAGCTGTCGACAAGACGTCCTCTGGGTAGGACCGTCTGCGGAAAAAGTCCAGCATTTCGTAGGCTCTCTCGAGGAAGTCATTATCGTCCTGACAGATACGACGAAGGCGGAGTAGCTGGGAATATGGGATGGAATCTTTGCAGCTTTTGGGGTGGGATGAGCTGTACAGGAGGAAACCGTGAGCATCAGTAGGTTTATAGTACACGGAGGTCGTGAGGCCTGTAGGGTTTAACTTAATGGTGGTGTCAAGGAAATTGATAGAGGTGGTGGAAATTTCTGAGGTGAATTTGATCGATGGATGGAAGTTATTGACATAATTAATGAAACGGTTCAGTTCCGCCTCCGACATGTCAGTGAGACCTATGCTGCCATCGATGTAGCGTCGGTAAAAAGAAGGGAGAAGACCATCATAGCTGAGTTCAATCTGGTGTTCCAGATGTCCCATAAACACACATGCGTAGCTGGGTCCCATTTTAGTGCCCATGGCGACACCGCTGATTTGTTCAAAGTAGTGGCCATTGAACTCAAAGGAATTATTGGTGAGGACCAATTCAGCGAGTCTCACAAGTGTGCGTGTAGGGATGGCTTGATCTGTGCGTTGATCCAGAAAGAACTGTAGCGCCCTGAGGCCATCAGCGTGAGGAATGGAGGTATAGAGGGAACATAATCCATTAGGAATAGTCTGTATGTGTTCCCAGGAGTCAGTTGGAGAGAGTTGAATGAAAGTAACGCATGCGTTGTATCCTTGATGTATGACGGGAGATTCGCAACTAGAGGTTGGAAAATCCTGTCAAGAAACGCTGAGATCAGTTTAGTCGGGCAAAAGCATGCAGAAACTTTCGGACGTCCAGGATTGAAAATACCTATTTGTTTCCATTTCATATTGTTATATCCTGCTGTAGCTGCTGCTTTTCCTTTCTATTCCATATCATTTAATTTCCTGGCTACTACCCCTTCTCATCTTCCGTTTTCCTGTTGTTGGTTTTTTAGTTTATATATCCATTAGTTCATGTTTACCGACCTGTAGCCGATCATGCCTACTGACAGACGGACTATGTCAACTCTCCACCACACCGTCTCCGACATATTTGCCCTCATACCCCAGGACATGTCCCATGCAGCTATCAGCCTCGCGCGCACTATGTTTAACATCACTGGCTTTTCCTGCCATTTCAATTTCCTGAACAACTAACTGTCTCCGGCTTAAAATTACACCCAAAGGCTTCCGGAGCAACATTCATCTCTCGTTAGGCAAACTGGTTCCTGCTGAGACACGACTCTTCAATCGCCTGGCACAGGAGCAGTCTGTCAAGTACATGAAGCTGGCAGTGACTGTGCATCAAAGACATATCTCCGAACTCAAGGACACCAAGCACAACCTGTACCGGACTCTGCATCTACTGACGTTCAACAACCAGCTTGCTTTCAATTTGATCACCTCCATTATTCAACATTATAATAGAGAGCTCTATAAATGTCTATCTTCACGTAAGAAAGACAAAATTAGCCATCTGCGTCCCCATGTCCCTTCCCCCACTTCGACACCTATCAACCACACCAAAGTGGTATGCATACCGCCTGACCTGCCACTGTCTCCTGAAGAACATGCTGTTTTAGGGAAAGGTCTCAGCTTTGTCCCTCTACGCCCCCGCATGGACAGTCGCGCCATTTTGGAAGACGTCTCCAACTTCCACAGACGACTCCGCCTCAAGTACCACCACAGAGACAAACCTGTCCTCAGTCCCACCCCACAGCTTCCAGACATTTTTTCATCTTCAACCAACTCCCGTTCCACATGGACCCCACCCCCCGGAGTTTCCAACGCGCTTGACCTCTACATAGCTAACACACTCCATGAGATCAAGCAACTTTCTTTCCCCCGCTTGAAACGCTCCAACCTATCCCCTCCCGAATGGCGTGCCCTGTCTCAATTACAGCGCAGACAGGACATAGTCATCAAATCGGCGGATAAAGGGGGTGCGATGGTTGTTTGGCAAAAAGATCTTTATGTCGAGGAAGTCATGTCTCAACTTAATAAACCTGATAATTATTCACCCTGCACCGAAGACCCCACTCTCTCCTATAACCGGAAGATTCAAAATACCATCAAACAGCTCATACGTGAGGATGCCTTACCACCCAGTGCCACATCACTTCACATCCATGACTCCGACTTGGGCAAACCCACCCTCTACATGCTGCCCAAAATACATAAACTCAAAAATCCTAGACGTCCGATAGTTTCTGCATGCTCGTGCCCGACTGAACTGATCTCAGCGTTTCTTGACAGGATTTTCCAACCTCTAGTTGCGAATCTCCCGTCACATCAAGGATACAACGCATGCGTTACTTTCATTCAACTCCCTCCAACTCACTCCTGGGAACACATACAGACTATTCCTAATAGATGTATGTTCCCTCTATACCTCCATTCCTCACGCTGATGGCCTCAGGGTGCTACAGTTCTTTCTGGATCAACGCACAGATCAAGCCATCCCTACACGCACACTTGTGAGACTCGCTGAATTGGTCCTCACCAATAATTCCTTTGAGTTCAATGGCCACTACTTTGAACAAATCAGCGGTGTCGCCATGGGCACTAAAATGGGACCCAGCTACGCATGTGTGTTTATGGGACATCTGGAACACCAGATTGAACTCAGCTATGATGGTATTCTCCCTTCTTTTTACCGACGCTACATCGATGGCAGCATAGGTCTCACTGACATGTCGGAGGCGGAACTGAACCGTTTCATTAATTATGTCAATAACTTCCATCCATCGATCAAATTCACCTCAGAAATTTCCACCACCTCTATCAATTTCCTTGACACCACCATTAAGTTAAACCCTACAGGCCTCACGACCTCCGTGTACTATAAACCTACTGATGCTCACGGTTTCCTTCTGTACAGCTCATCCCACCCCAAAAGCTGCAAAGATTCCATCCCATATTCCCAGCTACTCCGCCTTCGTCGTATCTGTCAGGACGATAATGACTTCCTCGAGAGAGCCTACGAAATGCTGGACTTTTTCCGCAGACGGTCCTACCCAGAGGACGTCTTGTCGACAGCTTTCTGTCGCATAACGCAGGTCTCGCGGGAAATGTCCCTCGCCAAGCATACGCGACCTCAGAACAATGAACCCAAGCTTATCCTCACCTTCCATCCACAAGCCTATGCCATCAAGCACATTTTCCTGAGACACTGGTCCATCTTGGAATCCGATCCTACCACTCGTGAGGTATTCTCAAATGGTCCCAGGGTAATTGTCCGCCGTAACCAGAGCCTCAGAGACCACCTTGTGCATAGTCGCCTCCCAACGGTTACTTCATCCGTGGGCACCTTCGAATGCCATCGTAGGAACTGTCTGACACGCCCATACGTTGTTCAGACATAAGAAATTGCATTTCCCCGATTGAATGCCAGCTAATCAACAACCTGGGATACATCCACCCAGCAGGAATTAATACTGTCGTGGACGCTACATTATAACTGTGGCATCTTCCCCAATTGTCTACACTACCTATTACCCCTGATATCTAGACTTAATTGTCCCCACATTTCTATATTTTCATAGCAGACTGTTCACATATTTTTGGCTACTCAAATCCTTTTTGACAAAACCCATTTTCAATTCTGCGCCACAAGCATCTTCGCAGCTGGCCAAGTCACCTTTTCTGCCTCACATGTAAATATAAGTTTGTGCATCATAAGTGATAGGTCGTGTGTTTGTGTTTTGTCGTTGTTTGTCGTTAACTATCTGTGTTGTCATTGACAAAGATTCTGAGAATCGAAACGTCTGTGTCTCGTATTGTACGCGTTCGTGTGTATTTTATCTTATTTTATTTTATTATTCATTTTTTTATATTTATTGAGTGCTTCTGATTTCGGATTTTTCACCTGTATTTCGTGACACGTGGATCTCCTTGTAAGGTATGTGCAACGTTGTGATGTTCAGTACGTTTTTTCTCGCAGGAGTTTAAAATACCTATTTGTTTCCATTTCACAAGGTAATAGTAACACTGGGTCGAGAGTGCAGAAAATGGGCAGCGGGCTGCACAGAGTGTGAGGTGCAACAACTGATCCAGAGTAACATACATCAAGGTAACATAGTGATCTACACCGATGGGTCAGTGGTGAGAAACAGACGTAGTGGTTATGGTTTCGTGGTGAAGACTAAAGGACTATTCTTAAAAAAGGAGAGTGGCGTATGAGACTACGACCTCCAGCATGAGAATGGAGGTGGAAACAGTAACGGCGGTATTCCGTTGGTTAGAGGAGACCACTGCAGAAAACACACATTGTAATCATTACGGACTCAAAGAGTATGCTTAGAACGGTGGAGTAAGGAATGATTCGTTTGGAATGGCTGACCTCGCTTCAGAGGTCACAGATTCTGAGAATTTTATGGATTATTAGCCCTGACTATGTGAGAGTGCGGGAAAATGATCAGGCTAATAGACTGGCAGGGAATGCACCTCTTGGTGGCAGATTATCTATGAACATGGAAGAGGTGGTCATATGCTTGTGGGACCAGGTGGAGAAGGCGGGGGAACAGATTGAGAATCCGTATGTGGAAAAGATGAGATTGCGGGGTATCGGCAGGGGTTTCTGGGAAGACCAGAAAACTTTCAATCAGATAGCTGTGGGAACGATTAGTAGTGTGACTCTTCGCTGACTGTTGAACGAGGGGACGGGAATGTTCTGAGTGCGGTGATGTCGGTTCTTAACTCAACTCAACAACTCAACCGCTAGTGACACTTCACAGATCCACAGCAAGTTACTACTACGGGACCTTATAATATATATATATATATATATATATATATATATATATATATATATATATATATATATATATATATATATATATATACACACACACACTGTCAACTGTCATTTACTGCCAATATAGAAAGTATCTTGCGGTGTATGGCAGGTGGAGGGAGGGTGGTGGTGGTGGCGGGGGGGGGGGGGGGGGGGTGCTGAGCCTGAGGACTTAGGCCGCCTGGCTAGTGCAGTCGCCGCGAACTGTGCAGATTAGGGTTCTCTTTTTGCCCACGACAGAAAAATATCCACACCTTACCAAGGATTCGAACCCGAGGATTCGATCAGCATTATCATCACACACACATACACAGCCACACACACACACACAACACACACACACACACACACACGCACGCACACACACACACACACACACACACACAGAGAGAGAAACACACACACACACAGAGAATAACAATTCTGGCAAATAATTACCCAACAATACACAGAAGTGAGATATCCCTATAGTTGTTACAGTCGCTCCGATCGCCCTTGTTCTTGTACAATGTTATGATGCTTGAGTCTTTGAAATCCTGTGGGACTTGTCCTTCTCGCCAGCATAGCTCTATTAACTGGTGGATCTGTAGAGTGAGTGTGTCTTGCCCACTCCTGATAACCTCTATTGGAATCCTATCCTTACCTGAAGCCTTACCAGATGCAAGTTCATTTATAGCAAACTTAACTTCTTTTATGGTGGGAAGCGTGTCCTGGTGGTCAAGAGTTGGCAGGCCCTCCATGGCGTTGAGGGCATCATTCGCTAATTTGGTCTCACTTGAGTAAAGCTCCAATCTACCCATCTATTCATCTGCTGTTTCTTATAAGTGATCATTTCTACAGTCAAGATTTTCAGTGGTGCACTTCTTTTTATCATTGGACCATAGGCTTTATTTATCCCTTCATGCATGCATCTGACGTTTCCTTTATCACTTGCATCTTGAATGGACTCACATAACGTGATCCAATAGTCATTTGCACTCGCATCCTTCCTAGCTTGCTTCAGCTCACTGAGAGTTGTACGCGTTGTTCTTTCATTGTTTCAGCGCTTTCTTTTGTTTATCGATCAAAGGCTGCTGTGTCTGGATATGTGCCGCAAACCAATCCTGCCTCTTATGATCCACATTGCCGTAAACCTCTACCGCAGTTTTATAAAGGGTTTTCTTAAGTTTACCCCACTTTTCACTTGCTGTACACATTTCTTATGTATCAGTGAAAGCGTCTCCAAGTTGCTGTTGGAACTCAAAGCACTTATTAGGATCGTGGGTGTTACTAACATTAATCCTGGGGCTAGTTTTGTGTTTAGCTGTTTCATGGCAGGGAAGACAAGACTTGCCTTGGTCGACAACTGGTGTAGGATGGAAGCTCCAACAGGTGGTCAGTTAGGTACTGCTTTGCTGATCCCGCAGCTTCTGCAGCTTGTCTTGTTCCAGACGTACATTACATTACATTACATTGGCACATTGCCGTCTTGGCAGACGATAGTTCAAAGAAGCTTAATAACTACAAACCATGGCGGTGGCGAATGTGACTGTTAAGGCCAATTCACGCTGTAAATGTTCGTCCATAGTAGATGCATGTGAACACATGGTCATTTTCACAATCATGCACCATTTTACGTCTTGCACGCTCGGTGTGTGACTTATATGTTTGGGCGCTTCTTGTTTGATCTATACTTGACTAATTGACAGTTCTGAGACATAAGGTGCTATGAAATTGATGGGTATAAATTATGACCATATTTAATACATATGGTTACAGGCACATATGGTAAATAATGGGACATGTTTTGGCGCATGCCTATTTGACAATCTGAAAATTATCTAATGGCAGTGGAAATGTGGTTTCTGAGAAAAATGCAAAGAATATCATTGACAGACAGAAAAACCAAAGAGCAAGTACTACAAGAGGCAAATGATAGCCGCAAACTGTTTAGAGAAATTAGACGTAGACAGGCACATTTTCGACCACATAGCATAGTCGAGACAAGAACACAGAGTGATCGTGTAAACTTGCGAAACATGACCGCCCTCGCTTACCGGCATGGCTCTGTGTTCGTGTCCTGACAATGCCATGCGGTCAAGCCATCGAGATATTTACATTTCCATTGCACTTTTCCCCTAAATCTTGCCAGTTGTCACTAAGATCTCTAGTTTATTTCTTCTCATAACGTTGTCCCAAAAATGTGACTGTCTACGCCCAGCTTCTCTTATCAGTTTGCGGCTTTTATTTGCTTCTTGTAAGGACTTGCTCATTGCTCGCTTTGAATAGGCAGTTGTGATTTCCAGTCTTCTAGTCACTTTCGACTTTGTATTGTATAGTGTGTCCTCTAATCTCCACGTGTAATGTGCTTCTATGAGTGTGCAATAAATACGCGTGCATTTATTTATTAGCTGTTGATAAGCAATAAACAAAAATGCAAACCATAAAGTGTGTTAATATAACCCAAAACAAGCGTGCGGCAAGTAATATCCAACAGCCTGGACATAACAACAGACTCGTCTACACGCCTTGTGGCCGATGGATTATATTCGTTATCCTGCACATTGTGCTGGACCCATGTTTTCATAGACTATTCGTCAATCCATTGATGACATGGTCAGTATAACGCTGGCCGCCTTTACTTCCCAACTCCTTTCTTTGTGTAGCAGAAACTGTTTAGATTTAATCTACTTAGGAACCTAGGCCAACTAACTGATTCAGTGCTGAAGGATAATATATCGCCACATCTGACATCCCATGTGGACAGATGGACGATATCGCCATACTAGTGTCATCGTGTTATTTGTTTGTTTGTTTTTTTCCGCGGTATCTTCCGCAGTTTCAATGCTCAGTGAACGGAAATTACATCATAATATATGTTCATTTTATTGTGCATTATGGCTGGTCCAAACTTACTCACTGAATTGTTTGGCACTGAATCAGTTAATTGTTGTGTTTGATCCGCTTCGACGGATATTCGAACACGTGACCGCCTAGTTAGCAAGCGAGCCTTCTAACCGCTGCATCACCGCGGCTCCCACAGCTGGTACTCTCCAGAACTATATCCAGGCATCCCTTGTTCTTGGACGGCCAGTTAGAGGAGCTGAAGTTTTCTCGATTCCAGGCTGCTGGTTAAACGGTCGTGAAAGGCGGTTCTGGTGCTGCTAGATAGAAATCTAACTTGTAAGGCTGATTTATGTTCGGTGCTGAGTTTTCTGTCCACTGATGCGTGGAATCCATTGGATCAAGTCGTCTAACGGTACGTTGATTTGTTGTTAGTTTGATGAGTTTAGAGCACGTAAGACATGGGGATCGGCATTAAGGACGAACTCATTTCTGAAATAGCAATTGATGATGATGATGATAATAATGATTATGAGATAATAATAAAAATGATTATGATATTGATGGTCATGGTGATGATGACTGTGATAGTGATGATGATTGATAATGATGTTAATGATGTTGATAACATTGATGAAATTTTGATGATGACAGTGATGATAATTATGATGATAACAGTGGTAATAATGATGCTGATAATAGGTGTGTTGATGAAAATGAATATGATGATGATTGTAATAGTGAAGATAATGAAGATGACAACAGTGATGATGGTGACAATAATGGTGATGGGGATTATGACAATGAAGACGAAGGTGACCATAATAATAATAATAATAAAGGTACATAGTTGGGATGCGGCAACAGGTGTATCTTGCAGTGACCACGCGGAACTCGATGGTTGACGTCGTTGAAGTAGGCAGTACCACGCGGGTCAATGTAAACTTAATATTATATTGCATCCAAAAAACAAAAACAAACTAAATCCGCTACCAGGAACCAACCTTCTGTATGCACGGTTTTAGAACCATCACTTTTTATAGACCTGAAAAGTAAACGGGGAGATACTAGAACAAGTAACAAGTTTCTCTTATTTTGGACATGTAATAACAGATGACGGCAGAAGTGAAATAGAAATCAAGCAGAGAATAGGAATGGCCAAAAATGCTTTCAACAACATGAAATCAGCGTTAATATCTAGAGAGATTAACAACGCATTAACAATGAGAATTGTCAAATGTTAGGTATATTCAACACTTTTGTATGGCGCGGAAGCCTGGACATTGAACAAGCAACTAGAAAGTCGAATAGATGCCATGGAGATGTGGATATACAGAAGAATATGTTGTATTTCATGGAAACAGAAACAATCAAATACAGGTGTTCTATAACAACTAGGAATGAAAAGAGAGTTGATGAAAGCAATAAAACAGAGGCAAGTGAAATATTTCAGAGACGTTAAAAGACATAATACTCTTATAAAACCATACTGGAGGGCAAGGTTGAGGGCAAGGGAGCAAGAGGTAGACAACGATACAAGTGGGAAAATAACATCAAGAGATTACCGATCATCAATCTGACAGAATGTACAGTCAGGGCGAGAGACAGACAGTGTTGGTGATCCATTGCAGCCAACCTTCATTGTGGAGACAGCACCTGATTGATTGATAGATCTGAGAACATGGAGGAATAGGTTATCATTTATTTCCCTCTCCTGGAGAACGTCGAGAGTTGACAAACCCATGCATTATTTTCTGTTCATACGCACTTTCATAGCAGTTTAGCTTCATTCATGGGCAGTCACAAACGGTTAGCCTAAAAGTAAAGGGAAGGACCGTTTCACCTGCATACGTATTAGATTAGGGTACAAGTGCACCTTGTATACACCAATAGGTACTGAGTGGGTGAAGTGGTCTTTATCCCACAGGCCGCCTTTATGTCCCACGCCATTTCTTGGAACGCTTTTTAAGCTGGGTCGACCTGGGAGCCGAGTTCGAGTTTATTTAAAACTCCCCGCCTGAATGAACATTCGAACTCCCCAGGTTAGGGCACGCGTTCTAATCACTATGCTATCATGGATCCAAAAGGTTAGTTCAGAGGTTCTCAACCTTTATTGGCCTATGCACCCCTTCGCCGTATGTTCAGAATGTTACCCCCCCCCCCTCCCCCCCCGCTTTTTCGTATTTCCTCCCTATAACCCCTCCCCGCTTTATATACAGTATACTTACATATGGAAGCTAACTTTAATAACACATACTATAACAAGCCTAGTTGTCTACATAAAATATGATTTGTGGGTCTACTTACGTTATAAAACGAATTTCAATAAGGCGAGAAGTACAGAACCGTAAAGTATGGGGGTGGGGGGTGGGGGGTGGGGGTGGAACTATATCAAGAAATCGGTTCTTGTATAAACGCGATCTTGATATAATCTAAATAATTCCCACCGGTTGAGAACCATTGGGTTAGTAGGCTGAAACTAATCTGAGTTCTTAAAATGTAATAATGCAAATAAAATGGTCCTATTTTAAAGCTGAGTTAGAGTACTTAACAATGGTTAGATAACGAATTATGTCTAAATTTCATAGTTGTGGGTTCATGTGGACGATAGACTTCGCCATTTAAGACATCTTTTTTTATGAGCGTCTAGTTGGTCATGCGTAGAAGTACACTTGTTCCTGCACTGTCGTTGTTTAGCGTTGCCTGGTTCTAATTCCTGCGGGTAATTATGGCTTTCAATTGTTATGATGTCTAGTCCATTGTCAAGTTTTTATTTCTGTTTTCCACGTCTATGAGAGCCAAACACTACATGTCTGTTTATTTACGAGCTGTTCATTAAATCTAAGACACACAATTTATGGGGATACTCTGCGAGGCTAGAACATTACTGTTGTTTGAAAATTGAGCACAACCCTCTACAAGCAACGCCGATCCTTTTCCGGTACGAACCTTGGGCCTTGTCCACGTCAGATGTGCGTTCAATCTGACAGACAGGGCCCAAGGTTCGTACCGGAATAGGATCAGTGTTGCCAGTGGTGGGTTGTGCTCAATCTTCATATCTAATATCCCGATACAACCAAATAAATCAATACTGTTGTTGTCTTGAATCCATCCAGACAGTTTGAAGCTCATTATATCATATAACATAATAAACGCACTCTAAAGTAACGACACTGCAAATATCCACTGACAACACAACACTCATCTCATCATCTCATCTTGCTCCTCTTGAACCTTGCGGTGTCGAGGTGAAGTATAAACAGCGGGAGAGTGCCCGCTTATGGGCTTAACACAAGACTGACAGATTCAATATAAATCGCAGGGCTGCATTTCTCCTGGGCGCCGTTAATAGAACATAGAACATGCAGGCAGGTGCACATTTGTTATCAGGAGCTAGCAATAAAGAAAGCCCAAGTTAGAAGTAAATTGATGCAGGTCAGATAAATCACACGGTGGCAATGGTAATATGGTTAATATCGCTGTAGGGATGTCAGAATATATCACACGAAGCCGATGTCACAGCACTCAGGGTTTGTCCTTACGTGCTTCTTCTTGCTCAAGAGATGTCGAGGAGTGTGTATAATTATGGTGGAGTGTTGATTCCGCACGAATCTACTCAACTTACAACGTGTTCCTGCCTGATCTATATCTATAAAAGACGATGTATGTATGTAGGTCCGTTCTTTATGCGTTAGCGAACGGTCCATCCGATTGAGATTAAATTTTCTACATGTATTCTTTTCATTCCCGTGAAGCCAACTGTCATAGTTTTTTAGTGTGCAATCAGCTATTTACTTACTAAAATTTAATATTTAAATTTACATTATCATTTATGTATAGCGAGGGGACTTAACTTAAGAAACGTTATTTCAAGGGGCATAACTTTTAATAACATTGCTATATATTTTATATATAGATTGTTGCATTGTTTTCAAAGATTTATAAACTCTTTGTCCACAGTTATTTACAGGCATATGAGTTATAATAAATAATGATATAATCATTAAGGCATTTTCAATGTTTTCATAAAAATAATGCATCTATTTAAATAGTGAAAATTTTCTAACTCATCTTTTTATGTTTAAAGAAGTTATCTACAGTCATGTAGGTGATTAAAAACAGCTTTCATTAAAAATAATGGATGGTGTGTGGAAGGACATTCTTAAGTTACTTTTTTTTTTTTTATATGAATTTAATGAGACGCTCCCCGCCAGGAGCTGGGCGAAGCCGCGCCGGATCAGATAGATAGACAGACAGACAGATAGTCGGGAACGGGAGCTTATATGACTACTTATATGAATTAAATGAGATGCTCCCCACCAGAGGCTAGGCGAAGCCCGGCCGGGTCAGACAGACAGACAGACAGACAGACAGACAGACAGACAGACAGACGAGAACGTGAGCTTATATGACTACTTATATGAATTAAATTAGATACTCCCCACCAGGGACTGGATGAAGCCGGGCCGGGTCAGACAGACAGACAGACAGACAGACAGACAAACAGACAGACAGACAGACAGACAGGCAGACAGACAGACAGACAGACAGATCACCGCCAGGACCTGGGCGAAGCCGGGCCGGGTCAACTAGTATTATATAAAAGGTTATGTGTCCATGCCTTGAGAGGTAATGGGTATATGGTTCTAGCCACATATATTTATAGACCAGTGGACACTCGAGGCTGATGTGGTTCATACCGCGCCGGACGCCTTTACACCGCATTGCGTCGCCCTTACCAATGGCAACACAACCGCCTCTCCCCACATTTGTGGCACTGTAATAGTACTCCAGCTGTTATTAAATATTTCGAGTATTTTTTTTTTTTTTTTTGGTTAATGCTCTTCCTGCCAGCTTTTTTAATAATCTCATTAGAAATGTCACCCACGCCTGGGGACTCCTGGGGTTTAGCTTGCCTACTGCAAGTTCCAATCTGTTGCTAGTGAGGGGGCTTTAATATTTAAAATTCTACTCTTTTTCTGCCTTGCTTCTCGTGTTGAGGCGTCGCGCGTGTGTGTGTGTGTGTGTGTGTGTGTGTAGTGTGTGTGGTGTGTGTGTGTGTGTAGTGTGTGTGGTATGTGTGTGTGGTGTATGTGTGGTGTGTGTGTGGTGTGTGTGTGTGGTGTGAGTGTTGTGTGTGTGAGGTGTGTGTGTGATGTGTGTGTGGTGTGTGTGTGGTGTGTGTGTCGGGTTGTGTGTGATATGTGTGGTCTGTGTGTGGTGTTTGTGTCGTGTGTGTGTGTGTGCTGTGTGTGTTGTGTGTGGTGTGTTTATGGTGCGTGTGGTGGGTGTGCGGTGTGTGTGGTGTGTATGTGGTGTGTGTGGTGTGTGTATGTGGTATGTATGTGTGATTGATGTGTGGTGTGTGTGATGGATGTGTGGTGTGTGTGTGTTGGGGGGGGGGGGGGGGGGTCACCTTTCTTCTTCTTCAATGTTATAATCATGAGCAAAGTTTACTATCATGTGGTTTGCTCCTGACTTTAGTATAATGCACTTTTACAAGTAATTTAGTTCTTGTATTTCTTTCCGTTCCTTCATTATTTAGTTGTTTAATTAATTTCCATAGTTTTTATTTTTTATATTTTTTTTTTCCAATCCGTTGCAAGGCTCTGAGGCTCGACTAGCTTGAGTTTAGACCTTCGAAATATTGTCTTAATATTACTGAGCTTATTATGATTTTTTTTTTTTAGCCTAGGCTATTAAAGTACGTTTGAACCAGAAAATACTACATCATTTGTCATCTGTCGGCGTTCTCTAGGAGAGGGAAAGAAATGATCACTTATACCCCCGTGCTCTCTGGCCTATGCAATGTGATGGTTCTAAAACCGTGTATACCGACTGCATGTTCCTTGTAGGAGATTTTATTTATTTATTTATTTATTTATTTATTTATTTATAATGCGATATCTAGACTATATTGTCCTACATGGTACTGCCTACATCAACGACGTCAGCCACCAAGTGTCGTGTGGTCACTGCAAGATTCACCTGGAGCCGTAACCCAACTATGAACCTTTATTATAATTATTGTCATCATCATGACACTTGGGCGACTGCTGCCAATGACCAAAATTCGGGGCGTACATTATTACGCAAAGGTGTAGTCACTTGTGAAGCAACCAGGACTGCAAAAGCTATGGGGAAAAAAGACTGGACAGAAAAACCACTGCAGGAGATCCTCTTTCCTGAATATCAAGCATTCTTTGCCCACATTGTCAAAGAACATTTCGAGCCAAAATAGGCCTTACCGGTCATCTTAGAGTTCACGGCTGCAAACTTTCAACCTCACTGGATGAAATTAATGGTCATCATCATTCTTGAAGGACAAACACCATCATTTTCATCTTCATTGTCATGATCCTCATAACCATTATTGTAACCTTCATTACTGTTATCATCATCATCATCATCATCATCATCATCATCATCATTTTCACTATCATAATCATCATCATATCCACCATCATCAATAAACCTGTCATCATCATCATCATTACCATCACTTTTATCATCATCCTCATTATCATACAATATGGGAAAACACGCACACTATTATCAGCATAACCATTATCATAAAATATGGGAAAACACACACTTCCTTAAGTGTTAACTGATTCAGCATTCAACACATAATATTATAATGTGAAGTTATGTTTACTGAGCACTGAAAGTGCGGAAGAAGCCACGAAACAAAACAAACAACACGATGACTCTAGTAAGGTGATATATCATCCTTCTGTCCAAATGGATGGTCACATACGGAGATATATTATCCTTCCGCACTGAATAATTTAAATGTCTCAAAACCTTTGATTTCCTTATTATTCCAGCTACGCAAACCACATTCTCGTGCTCAGTTCAGTTCAGTATTTATGGGAAGAAAATAAAAATATCGGTCTCTTTCAACACAAACCACATTCTCGTGCTCAGTTTAGTTCAGTATTTATGGGAAGAAAATAAAAATATCGGCCTCGTTCAACACAAACCACATTCTCGTGCTCAGTTTAGTTCAGTATTTATGGGAAGAAAATAAAAATATCGGCCTCTTTCAACACAAACCACATTCTCGTGCTCGGTTCAGTTCAGTATTTATGGGAATAAAATAAAAATATCAGCCTCTTGCAACACAAACCACATTCTCGTGCTCGGTTCAGTTCAGTATTTATGGGAAGAAAATAAAAATATCAGCCTCGGTCAACACAAACCACATTCCCGTGCTCAGTTTAGTTCAATATTTATGGGAAGAAAATACAAATATCAGCCTCGGTCAACCTACAGCATTGGTTATAATTGAGGTACTTCTTATTTTCTTCAGTTGTAATTTTATATTATTTCCTTTCTTTATTCTCGAGCGGCACCAAAATGAGTTTATCTGCTGTATGACAATGTCCGCACTAAAAGAACTTCTAAGAATGATTAGAATTACAGAGAAGGAAGTCATCATAAAGAAGATCAAATGTCGAGCTACTGGTAAATCGGCCAATTAGGATAAGCAGTAGGCGCAAAGACATTTAAAAACAGCCACAATCAATCGAATTGCGGAAACATAAGTGCTGGAATTACACACACATAAATGCGGGAAAGAGACAAACATAAACGTATTAATTGAGCTGAGCTTTGCTCGCTACAGTATATCTATGCAATTGCGTGGCGCTGACTCGAGTACACCACAAAAGGGTACAGAGTTGGTGATGTTTTCCCTTTTTTGCCTCGGAAGTTTTCTCTTTAACAAAAGACAAGCCCATAGCAGAGTCTTGCTGTGTTAGGACCACCATATTTTTGTAGACCTCAGTGCATGCAGGAATAGGTATCCTGTCTTTCCATTCTCATAGCGAATGTAGAGAGCTGATATCGAACCCTTATTGGACAGCCCTCATGCCATTGTTATCATTAGGCCCTAACCATAGCAATACCTTTGCTTTTTCTTAATAATTCCTATTATTGCTTAGTACACAGTGTCAATTTACAATGGGAATTATTTTAAATTTCCATCTTGACATTACTGTCTTAGGCTTTTAGTTGTTTTGACGTTGTTTTGTTTTAATGTCTTCAATTCGGAAAATATGTTTGCCTTCTTAATATGTTCAGTATGAAAGGACGTGGGATTTAATCCTATTTGGATACTGCAATTGTCGGTCTCTTTGACTTTTCATATATTTTTATTGTCATTTGTCGCTTTGAACTCAAGCATAGTCCATACATATGCTGATGGGCTAGTGCAGTCTAGTGCACAGGACTGATCTTTGCGTACGGATTAGCTTTCCCGGTTACCAGTGTACCTCGCCACCAAGCACATCCACTCCGAGGTATTTAAATGTACGTCCCTTAGTCAAGGACGAGAAGTCAACGTTTAGTCTAACTGATCGGTGTCGGGGTTGAACCCACTACTTCGGCACCAGCACACCGGATGTTTAAGAACGGGCGTTCTTATCCATTCGGCCATGCAGACCTTCGCTTTGTATACATCATTGAAGTTTAAAGTTACTTGTTTCCACCAATGCATTTGTTTGTTTTATATTTAATGTGATTGATAACAGAAATTGAAACAACAGCAACCACAGCTTTAAACAAACAAAAGCTAAAGCAATGAAAGTCTTTATAGACTGGAAAAGACACAACAACAAAAAGTGAGAACTGAGGGAATGGCTATTTCCTGCGGCAACATAGAAGTGTGAGACATAGGTAATTAACAAATCAGATTAAATGCGCATGTTTGTCTTATATATACATGTTACAGAAGAGTGTTGCGAGCTCATCAGGCGAATAAGAGAACAAAAATATCTATCAAACAAGAACTCAGATTTGAGTATACTATCGCATAACAGTAGACGGTACTGCCTGCTTTCTTTTAGCGCCGAATGTTTGGGGCCCTCACCAAATCCGACACCCGACATCGTGTCATCGGCTTCGGGTGGAGGAGCTCATTTGTTAGGATAAAGGCTTTATCCTCATGCGAGGACATGCAGCCTAAAGACTAAATGTCATGGCAGGGCATACCAAGCCCTAAGCTGTGGTTGGCAATTGGTCTAAGATCATATTTCCGATGGGCGAACTGTTAGAGCATTGTTTTGCTTTTGCAGCTTGTTTTATTCCAGATGTATCGGTGTTACCGTTCATGGGGAGTAAACTAGGCAGGCAGAGAGAGGAATCATACTTCATGGGCAACACATGATCTCTACATTTACAATTCAGTCGAGATTTTGTGCTATGAAGAGACAATCTTTTATTTTAAAGCATAATGTAAAATTGTCTGTCAAGACGGCAAAGTGCAAGTACAGTACAGATTATTAGGACCAATAACATCGTCACGTTAAAAGACACGAATGCATGGGAAAGATAACTATTGGAGGAACACGTAATGGGGAAGCAGAGAAGAGGAACGCTACATCGTAAGTGGATTCAAGATGTGATAGATAATGTCCACATGACAACAACAGATGCAAGACATGTGGTTTATGATAGAGATAAATTCCCAAAGGCTGTTATGACGGTAAAGTTCTTCACTGCACAGGCCTGTAAATGATATTTGTGATTATAATGATAATAGTATATAAGTAAAACACAGTTATAAAGTAAACATTTAAAATGTATAACCAGGATAAAAACGAAACAATGTTTCTATGAACGTTAGTTGTCACGATTACTCATGTCCCATTAAGAAGTGAAAAGTAAATTACCTGTTTTTACAATAGGACGTGTAATGTAGTTTTAGACCAGTGGCACTCTGTGGGTGATGCGGTTAAAATCACTCCGCCAGCCTTTACTTCCAGCGTGTTTCCAGATACTCATCTTAGGCGGGATCTACGGGGGAGCCCACGTCAGCTTTCTTGTTAAAGTCAGTCACATTAGGAAATTCCAACAAATGACTCTCAGACCAGCAGCACAAACATGCTACCTGTTGTATATAATTATGCTAGGTGTTAATACAATCTTTGCACAGTTTAAAAACATTGAATAATCTGAGAAGTAATTCAAGTCATGCCATGAGAAAAACTGTCCCTTAGAAGCTCAGCATATGCAATTCTGACATCCTTCCAGCTATTTGTATAATTCGGCAAGAATTTCGAGCATTTACGTTAGAAACGTAAAGATGTCCGGAAGCAGTGTCCTGCCCCAGGTCTGTCATGTGATGAGGCATTCACATGTTGTAGGTCTGAGTGCGCGGAGGGATAGGTGACCAGGCATTCCCCTCACTTGGCCAGACGACGAACTCCGGCGTCAAACCCTGGTCCGACCGCGCTCATGACATGATCCATGTAGCTCCCTATTAACTACGCTACCGTGGTCGCTGCTTTTGCCATAGCAACAAGTAATAATTACACCTGCAATATGTAATTCAAACAATATTCCTCATCATCATGTGTCATGCCGACAAGCGTGAGAGGTCACGTTTCTACATCGCACACGATCACCAGAGTCGTGGATCAGCTCAATGTTCTTGTCTCGACATTGCCACGTGGCCAAGACATCCAGATATTTCCTTCTCTGCCTTCCCCTTGTTATTGTCCGCCTCAATTCTACCAGGTGTCACCAAGTTCTCTAGTTAATTTTTTCTCATATAGTAAACAATATTCGGTGAAAACATTAAATAATTTGCATTTTACCTCTAAATATTTTAACATATTCTCTACCAAACAAACAGAAGGTTTGGACAAAAGAAACATGAATGGTGGAATATGGGAAGTAGGGGTGTGTCACAGTTATGACTTCAGAGTTGTTAATATGGTAGCATATGGAATAGAGAGAAAAAGCAGCGGCTGCAGCAGGATATAACAATATGAAATGGAAACAAATAGGTATTTTAAACTCCTGCGAGAAAAAACGAACTAAACATCAACAAACGTTGCACATACCTTACAAGGAGATCCACGTGTCGCGAAATACAGGTGAAAAATCCGAAATCAGAAGCACTCAATAAATATAAAAATGAATAATAAAATAAGATAAAATACACACGAACGCATACAATACGACACACAGACGTTTCGATTCTCAGAATCTTTGTCAATGACAACACAGCTAACAACGAGATACAGCAAACGAAAGACCGCAATACACTAACACACGATCTATAACTTAGCCACGTGAGGCCGGAAAGGTGACTTGGCCAGCTGAATTAAAAATGGGTTGCCAAAAAGGATTGGAGTAGCCAAAAATATGTGAACAGTCTGCTATGAAAATATAGGAAGGTGAGGACAATTAAGTTAGATATGGGGGGGGGGGGGGACAGCATAGTAATAGATAGTGTGAACAATTAGGGAAGATGCCACAGTTATACTGTAGCGTCCACAACCGTATTAATTCCGGCTGGGTGGATGCATCCCAGATTGTTGATTAGTTGGCATTCAATTTTAAGTCTGATGCCGCTATTGGAGAAGCAAGGTTTTAGTGCGGTGACACATGCATCGTCGGCTCCGTTATGGTTGAAGGAATTGAAATGGTTGGGGACAGGTTTGTCAGCGCCCTGATTGATGTCCCTGAGGTGTTCCCTGAAACGATCCGCAAGACGTCTGCCCGTTTGGCCAATGTATTTCATGTCACATCGTTTGCAGATGATAACATAAATCAGATTGCGGGATGTGCAAGTGAAAGAATCTTTCAAGGTGAAGGTACCTCGGGGAAATGCAATCTCTGGTGTCTGAACAACGTATGGGCATGTCAGACAGTTCCTACGATGGCATTCGAATGTGCCCACGGATGAGGTAACCGTGGGGAGGCGACTATGCACAAGGTGGTCTCTGAGGCTCTGGTTACGGCGGAAAATTACCCTGGGGCCATTGGAGAATACCTCACGAGTGGTAGGATCGGATTCCAAGATGGACCAGTGTCTCAGGAAAATGTGCTTGATGGCATAGGCATGTGGGTGGAAGGTGAGGATAAGCTTGGGTTCATTGTTCGGAGGTCGCGTATGCTTGGCGAGGGACATTTCCCGCGAGACCTGGGTTATGCGGCAGAAGGCTGTCGACAAGACGTCCTCTGGGTAGGACCGTCTGCGGAAAAAGTCCAGCATTTCGTGGGCTCTCTCGAGGAAGTCATTATCGTCCTGACAGATACGACGAAGGCGGAGTAGCTGGGAATATGGGATGGAATCTTTGCAGCTTTTGGGGTGGGATGAGCTGTACAGGAGGAAACCGTGAGCATCAGTAGGTTTATAGTACACGGAGGTCGTCAGGCCTGTAGGGTTTAACTTGATGGTGGTGTCAAGGAAATTGACAGAGGTGGTAGAAATTTCTGAGGTGAATTTGATCGATGGATGGAAGTTATTGACATAATTAATGAAACGGTTCAGTTCCGCCTCTGACATGTCAGTGAGACCTATGCCGTCATCGATGTAGCGTCGGTAAAAAGAAGGGAGAAGACCATCATAGCTAAGTTCAATCTGGTGTTCCAGATGTCCCATAAATACACATGCGTAGCTGGGTCCCATTTTAGTGCCCATGGCGACACCGCTGATTTGTTCAAAGTAGTGGCCATTGAACTCAAAGGAATTGTTGGTGAGGACCAATTCAGCGAGTCTCACAAGTGTGCGTGTAGTGATGGCTTGATCTGTGCGTTGATCCAGAAAGAACTGTAGCGCCCTGAGGCCATCAGCGTGAGGAATGGAGGTATAGAGGGAACATACATCAATTAGGAATAGTCTGTATGTGTTCCCAGGAGTCAATTGGAGAGAGTTGAATGAAAGTAACGCATGCGTTGTATCCTTGATGTATGACGGGAGATTCGCAACTAGAGGTTGGAAAATCCTGTCAAGAAACGCTGAGATCAGTTCAGTCGGGCATGAGCATGCGAAAACTATCGGACGTCCAGGATTTTTGAGTTTATGTATTTTGGGCAGCATGTAGAGGGTGGGTTTGCCCAAGTCAGAGTCATGGATGTGAAGTGAAGTGGCACTGGGTGGTAAGGCATCCTCACGTATGAGCTGTTTGATGGTATTTCTGCTAATATGTTAGCAGAAATATTTTACTATAACACAATGACAACATTTCGGCCATATATAAACCAATGTTAGATACAGGAAGTCATTTAAGGCGATTAATCATCCCATGTCACTTAATCAGTTAAAAAAAGCCTTTAACACAAAATTAACGAAAGCTCTGAACATGTTACTAATGGACCGAGAAGAGTTCTTAAATCCCATCATACTCATTTCACTATCAAAACATCCCCAGCGCGTGTCTGTGATTAATTATGTTTATTTCGATGTCTTCAACTCCATCCGTTTTTCTATGTAATTTTATATTCACGGACGTCCAGTTAGCCGTGTTTCTAATTTTGTAAAAACTGGATTCGTGATATGTCGAGGGTAATTACACTGTCAGACAGCTACATCTCATAAGTGTTTTCCTAATAATGATGACAATGTACGTGTATTGAATATAAAAATGGTCGTGACACACGGAAAAATCTGGACATTGTGTTTAGACGTCAATATAGCAGCAATCTTCCACAATATCAGTATTATCCAGCATGTTGTTTCAGTTTGAAGAACTTCTTCCTGTTTCGTGCGATGAGATGTGGGGATTTTGTTTAGCGGCATATCAGATTTTACTTCAAAAGGCCATGAAAGCCTGTAACTAGCCGCAATGGGCAGATTTATGCGTGCCTCGCAACCATTAGTCTTAAAAATTAGAGGAAGAGCCAAAGATAAATGTCGTAATTAAACCCATAACATTTGAGAGTTAGATATAAACATGCCCCATAATAAACGTAGATGAAAAATGGTTTCATTGGATTTTTCAGCAATAATAAATCTATAAATGACAGTTTAAAAGGGCTCTGCTTTATTTTGAATAAGAACGTGTAATGACGCGAGGATTGATCTTTGATCACGTAGAAAACAAATCAACCAAGCGTTTCGACTAACATCTTTCTCAACCAGCTATAAAGGAGAATCTTCAGAAAATGGACTGGCTGAATTAATTCATGGAATACAATATAATTTCAGCTGTGTCTGTTTGTTCATAGCAATACAGTAAATTCAAAGTAATAAAATCAGATACAAATCTTGAAACGTGTCTGTCTGTCTGTCAAATCTTGAAACGTGTCTGTCTGTCTGTCAAATCTTGAAACGTGTCTGTCTGTCTGTCAAATCTTGAAACGTGTCTGTCTGTCTGTCTGTCTGTCTGTCTGTCTGTCTGTCTGTCTGTCTGTCTGTCTGTCGATAATTGATGTACGAATGATGAGTGGTGGTTGGTAGGGCCGAATGTAAGGCGGGCCTGCGTGACCAATTTGTGACTCTGAAAATAATCCGAGGCATTGGTGAAGGGGTTACACACGCAATCCCACATACCGTATTAGAAACACAGATGTGAGTAATATTGAAGCAGACTGCCTTGCGCTGGTTCCATACTGAACGTGACCTTCTCAAGAAATTACTGTCATTTACTGCCAATATAGTACCTTGCGGTGTATGGCAGAGGGGTCTTTGAGCCTGAGGAATTAAGGCCGCCTGGCTAGTTCAGTCACCGCGAACTGTGCAGGTTAGGATTTTCTCTTTGCCCCCGACAGAAAAAATTCCACACCTTACCGAGGGATCGAACCCGGGTACAAACAGCTAAAAATACCGGGGTTGACAGCGACTTCCTGCAAATGATATGCACCTAACTTTAAATTGAAAATAAAGTTCGGTCGTTCGCTAGTTCGCATGTCTGTGTATCTGTACACCGTTATGTCCGTATGTCTCCGCTCATTTATCCTTTAGATTTATTAAACTGAAGAGAGAGAGAGAGAGAGAGAGAGAGAGAGAGAGAGAGGGGGGGGGAGGGAGAGGGAGAGGGAGAGAGAGAGAGAGAGAGGAGGGAGGGAAGAAGGGAGAGGAATTGGATGTTGGGATTCATCAAAATTTAAAGCACACAGAAAGCAAGAGGAAGCTACAACAGTACTCTTTCTGAGACAAATGAGACAATCTAATTCAATATAATTGCAAAATGAATGTATGTACCCGCATCTATGGACCCTGCGTGCGTCAATTTTGAGGACCCTGCATAAAACCCTGTGCAATGAAGTCATCCTCTTGCCTACTACATTTCTTCAGATCATACAAGGAAAGTCTGTGCTAACTGTGTGAACTCCCCAGCACCAAGGATCAAGTATTTCTCATGATCTCATTTTGTTCCTCTTATTCCTTGAGTGTGGTGTCGTAGTCCAGCATGAACAGTAGTCCATCGTCTCATCTTGTTCCTTTTGTACCTTGCGTGCGGTGTCCAGGTACAGTATATACAGCGCGGGAGTGCCTGTCCATCATCTCTTCTTGTTCCTCTTGTACCTTGCGTGCGGTGTCCAGGTACAGTATATACAGCGCGGGAGTGCCTGTCCATCATCTCTTCTTGTTCCTCTTGTACCTTGCGTGCGGTGTCCAGGTACAGTATATACAGCGCGGGAGTGCCTGTCCATCATCTCTTCTTGTTCCTCTTGTACGTTGTGTGCAGTGTCCAGGTACAGTATATACAGCGTGGGAGTGCCTGTCCATCATCTCTTCTTGTTCCTCTTGTACGTTGTGTGCAGTGTCCAGGTACAGTATATACAGCGTGGGAGTGCCTGTCCATCATCTCTTCTTGTTCCTCTTGTACGTTGTGTGCAGTGTCCAGGTACAGTATATACAGCGTGGGAGTGCCTGTCCATCATCTCTTCTTGTTCCTCTTGTACGTTGCGTGCAGTGTCGAGGTGCAGTATATACAGCGGGGGAGTGCCCGTCTATCGTCTCACCTTGTTCTTCTTGTGCCTTGCGTGTAGATTCAAGGTGCAGCATAAACAGCGGGGAAGTGCCCGTCCATCATCTCATCATGTTCCTTTTGTACCTTTCATGCGGTGTCGAGTTACAGCATAAACAGCGGGGCAGTGCCTGTCCATCATCTCATTTTGTTCCTCTTGTGCCTTGTGGAATCGAAGTGCAGCAAACACAAGCGGGGAGTGTCCGTCTATCATCTGATTTTGCTTATCGTGTGCGTTGCGGTGTCGAGGTGAAGCATATAAACAGCGGATGAGTGCCCGTCCATCATCATATTTTTTTTTATTGTTCCTCCTGTACCCTACTGTGTCGTCGAGGTGAAACATAAAGAGCGGGAGAGTGCCCGCCCATCATCTCATCTTGTCCCTCTTGTACTTTGCGGTGTCGAGGGGCAGCATAAACACCAGGAGAACGCCCGTTTATGGGCTTCATATGTCATATCGAGATTCCCATGGACTGAATTAAACAACCCTCTATCCATTGTTTACGTGGTACCTCCTCCTATGGTTCCATGTGGTCTGTACATTATTGCTTGTTGTGGTATACTGTTAGCTGGCAGCCTAGTTATGTGGCAGAACCATTGCACTTGTTTTTTTTGTTTTTTTTAATGAAATCTAGCGCTGCTATTGCCCCCTCCCTCTTCCCCACTTTAGTCATTATATCATCATTTCTGATATTATCTCTTCTTGATACGCTGAGTCTACTCGGGAATCTTATTTCCGTTGTTGTATTCTTTCTTTTCTCTACTGACGTATGATATACCAGAATTACCTGTGCTTTAAAGTGTTTGCCTCTAGGAAGATTTCGCATCCGTTTATTTTCTAATTTAGCCTGTGTCGTTGACTATTCGACTTTATCTTTTCTATTTTCATGTGTATTTTTATCTTGCATACGAGTCCATAGGTTTTTCTTCCCTTGTCTAAGAAGGCTAGACTTTCAATGCTCAACCTCAGGATCACGTGAGGGTAAAATAAAAATGTTAGCCGCATGTGCTTTACACAATGTTGCAACCAATCCCAGCATCTATTGGCTGTTTGTTATTTTCTATGCAATTTTACACTCAGTAGCTTGCCACAGCTTTCCGAGTGGTCAATGCAGATACCATTGCGAACATCAACTCCAAGCGATTTGCTCCCAAATCGCATGCAGCAGACTTCAAATGTCGGGCCTGTGACACTACATTCGCTACTCCTAAGCTACAGTCGCTGACAAAACCCTGGTTCTGTTTATGTAAACATTCATACATAGTCCATACCTTGAATAGAATCAAATATTCATGAACCAGAGACGTATGCCCCATGTAAGCAAATTCTCGATCTCATTACATATATATATATATATATATATATATATATATATATATATATATATATATATATATATATATATATATATATATATATGTGTGTGTGTGTGTGTGTGAATTTGCACGTGCATGTGTCTAGGGAGCGTCGGTAGCTTGAGGCTATACACCCATCTTCCGTCCCAGTAGCTGTGGTTTCGCTCTTAAGTTAGACGAACACAGATTTTTAAACATTGACCTGGGTTCCAAGCTCCACCGATTCTATATTTGTCATCAGGAAACGACTTGAGAAGTAAAGGTGGCCGCCGTGATACTGAACACATCACTCAGCAAGCACCGATTGGTCTATCAATATATACGGTGTATTTTAATGACTGTGCAGTGTTTGAAAATATTACCGGTCCATGTTTTGTATTCACCCTCTGTAAAGATCATGCAACATAATAGGTAAATACAAAACTTGGACCGGAAATATTTTCAAACACTGCAAAGTCATTAAAAATACACCCTGTATATGTATGCGGCCTTGTGGGAGCACGTGCACACCTCGGAGGAGCAAATGGATTACCATGGTCTGGCAAGAATGAGACAACGAGGAGTGACGAAGGGATCTGGCCGACGCTCAACGTTCAGAGGAAAGGCGAGACGGACATATAATCAGATTGCTACTGGTACTATTAGTGTTGGAACTCTTCGCTGGCTGCTGAGGATGGGGACGGAGCACTTATGGGAATGCCCCGAATGCTGTGATGTCGATTCCTAAATAAATCAGTCAATCAATGTGTGTAAAGGGCTCTTTTTTCTTATGTGCCTTAGTGTGTGCGTCTTCTCTGTCATGCAATACGCACCAAACAGCCATCTCCACAACAGAGTTAATTTCCATCTAATGAAAGTCACATTACATCGATTTTATTTTTCCCTCGCTATTCTAAGAGACAACATCTAAGGTCAGTAACAAGCAAACATGTTATATTCTACAATCCTAGCAAACATGTTGTAGTCTACAATCCCAGCAAGCATGTTGTATTCTACAATCCAAGCAAGCATGTTGTATTCTACAATCCTCGTGGACATGTTGTACTCAGCTATCCAAGCAAACATATTGTATTCTTCAATCCAAACAAACGTTTTGTATTCTACATCACAAGAAGCAAACATGTTGTATTCTACAATCCAAATAAACATGTCGTATTCTACAATTCAAGCAAACATGTTGTATTCTACAATTCAAGCAATCGTTTTGTATTCTACAATCCAAGCAATCATTTTGTATTCCACAATCCTAGTGGCCATGTTGTATTCTACAATCCTAGTGGGCATGTTGTATTCAGCTATCCAAGCAAACATGTTGTATTCTTCAATCCAAACAAACATATTGTATTCTACAATCCAAGCAAACATGTTGTATTCTACAATCCAAGCAAACATATTGTATTCTACACCCCAAGCAAACATGTTGTATTCTACAATCCAAGCAAACATGTTGTATTCTACAATCCAAGAAAATATGTTGTATTCTACAATTCTTGCAGGCACATTGTATTATACAATCGAATAATTCTTGTTGTATTCAACAATTCAAGTAAGTGTGTTGTATTCTACAATCCAAGCAATCCTTTTGTATTCTAGAATACAAGCAAACATGTTGTATTCTACAATCCAAGCAATCATTTTGTATTCTACAATACAAGCAAAGGTATTGTATTCTACAATCCTAGTGAGCATGTTGTATTCTACAACCCAAGCAAACATGTTGTATTTTTCAGTCCAAGCAAACATGTTGTATTCTACAATTTAAACAAAGATGTATTCTACAGCCCAAGCATTCGTGAAGTTTTCAGCATTCCAAGCAGGCATGTTGTATTCTACAATCTAAGCAGGCATCTTGCATTCTACAATCCAAGCAAACATGTTGTATTCTACAATCCAAGCAAACATGTTGTATTCTACATCTCAGACAATCATAATGTACAATCGATTACCGACGCATAGAAACATCACGTTAACAAATAACTTTCAAGCATAACCGTTTTCATCTCTCGCAGAGAAATTATAGGTTCAATAAGTTCCAATTTCTTTTCATAAGCACCGCCACGGTCTTCGACTAAATTATTCACATGAACAGATGAATAGATACATAATAACACTCTTAGTGTTGGTTAAACACTGAAATACGTAGAAAGAAACCCACCCATCATCATAATCACAATGTGTTATGCCGATAAACATGGAGTTTGCAAGTTGACAAACTCATTATACCTGTATCGGATAATGCATGTATTATTATCCCCACTATGTTAAGTGTCTAAAGTCTAAACCGTCAAGGTTTTTAATCTCTTTGTCTTCTTTCGCTTTTTGTCATCGCAATTGTCAGTTGTCACATTTTTTCTCAATCTAATTTCCCCTCACAACGTGCTCACAGAGTCTCCACATATAATTTATCTAATAATTTTAGTTTTTAAGTTTGTTTTTTTTTTAAAGAACGGTCTCGTTCTCATTTGTTTTCCTGTTTGTTCGTGTTATTCTTTGCAGTTTGTATTTAATCGTTTTAAACTAAGTAATGCAACACAATCAACTACCATAATATGCCTTACATCAAAGATCATCTGCGACGAGACCAAGAGGACGTCCAAGAAGAAATTGGATTGAGGACATCAAAAACATTGTACAATCACACGGAATGACACTATCCAGTGCCGCCCATCGGGCGCTGGGGCGTAAATTGTTCCTACCCACAACGCTTGACGGCAGAAGTGGATGATGATGATGATGATGATGATGATGATGATTGATGATGATTGATAATGATGATGATGATGATGATGATGATGATCGACGATGATGATGATGATGATGGATGATGATGATGATGATGATGATGATGATGATGATGATGATGATGATGATGATGATGATGATGATGATGATAGCCAGTCAGCTACCACGTCTTTCACTCTTGCTGAGGGAGCGGGAGGGGGATCACTGGCATACACATGAGTTGTATACTGCTTGACAACCGTAACAAAGCCAAATCGTCACCAGTCCCCTAGTATTCGATGCGTCAATGGTCCATAAGTATTCACTGTCACCATCCTTCGAGTATTTAAATCATCTCCCAGGTATCCAAACCATACCGTCCTCCAAATAGTCAAATCATCATGAGTCCTCAAGTATTCAGATCTTCATTAGTCGTCAGGTAATGAGATCTCCATTACACCCCAGGTATTAATATCTCCATTAGTCCTCAAGTAAGACAATTGAAATATTTTGTAACTTGAAACGTCATGAAAATTTATAGAGAACAATAATGAAGGGTCATATGCCTGGGAAGAGAGGAAGAGGGAGGCCAAAGAGAAGATGGGTGCAGGATGTGGCAGGTAATCTCCAAGTTGATGTATCGGACGCTGGACATCTTGCTTATGACCGAGAAGTTTTCCTGAATGTTGTTAAGGGAGCGAGGTTTTGCATATGACATGCTACTACTATATGAATGAATGAATGAATGAATGAATGAATGAATGAATGAATGAATGAGTCCCCATGTATGCAAATCATACTATCTCACAAATATTCAAATCATACCATCCCCCGAGAATTCAAGTCCTAACCATTAGTTCAGTACTGAAATCTTCACCAGACCCCAAATATTTAAATCATGACCAGACCCCAAGTAATCGAATCGTCATTAGACCCCGTTATTCAAATCGTAGAGTGAACAACATGTACCAAAAGGGTACAAGAACAACAACTCTGATATACAGGAGTGTTTCCGTCCACTAACGCGTATAAACTGAAACGGGATATTTCCTTGCTTTCATTTTCACACAAGCACACCAAACCACACTACACACAGCTCACCACACACACATACATGCAGGCACATTACATGATACACAACATAACTCACAACGCACACACATAAACACAGGCACATCAAACGACACAACACACACATTTCACCAAGCACACACATACACAACCCTATGAAGGGAGCATATCTCTGGGCAAATAGGGGCATTTCACCGGGGAGAAAAAAACAGATGCCCTTTCACATCACAAATACAAATAATCCCGCCCAAGGAGATCCCATGTTTACACACACACACACACACACACACACACACGCGCGCGCACACACACACACAGATACAATGCGACAAAATAGCACATTTCTTCACAATTGCGCAGAAATAACCTCACAATACGACTCTTTCCACGGTACACACACACACAAACACACACAAACATATGTGTGCATGCGTGCGTATGTCAGTGTGTGTGTGCGTGTGGGTGGCCCTAGGGGAAGGACTTTCACTGCACACACAACGTAAATGGGCTGTTTCAAGCTATCAAGAACGTTTATTCAGTCATGTTCACGCCACAATACACATACAATGTAAATTGATTGTTCCAACCGAACAAAAGTGTTCAGTCCCGTTTGTGTCAACTTACACCCAAAAAAAAACAGCATCTGCATGACATCTCAAGCGGACATGTACTATCGCATTACTCATGCGAGGTTGTGTTAAAGGGAGAAATGGGTTCAGCCATCTCTTCTCCACAAAGTACGTGCAACACAAATAGGTTCTGTTAAGAGAACACCAACAGGCACTAATTTTTATTTTTCTGGCTGTTTGTGATTTCTTGGCAAGTTAAGTAGTTTGCCATTGCTTTCTGAACGATCGGTATTCAAACCTTTGTATGAAAACCAACGTAAAGCGATCTGCTGCCAAATCGCCGGCAGATGGTTTTCGAACGTGGTATATCAGATTATAAAGTGCCTCCGTAACCCCTTGGCCTCGACAATTCCCACTGTACATATAACGTCAATCGGAAATCACGAGCGAGCACAAACGTTCAGCCCTCAGCGTCCCCAATACTCACTCAATACGCATCGGTTCTCTGAACAATAAGAACTGCAGCTGAAAGACCAGCAGACATTCGGTGCACTAGAACCTCAAAAACGTCACAAGAAAAACCCATTACGGAGATTAAGAAGGACCTATCCCGGCAAAGAGAGCCGTATGAATTAGCGAGGCCTGCTCATAATAATATGAGTATAAAAATAGCTGCCTAATAAAATACAACATTATTAGCTAAAGATTTCCCGATCATCGTGCCAAGTTTGGAAAATGAGCAAATAATTTAACTAATGAAGAAATTAGTGTATTTCACGGTTAATGTAGTACGTCGATAAAAGTGAGTTTCTTCTTCTTTTTCGTTTTTTTTTAAATATTCTTCATCTCTACGTCAGACTTGGTAAATATGTATCCTAGTGATAGTTTCTGTTATTGAATTTGTTATGAACTATTCTTCTCACTAATGGTGATATGCGTTCATGGTTATCAATTAAAAAAGGTAGTTTACAAGACGTCGCAGTAAAGTGCAGCATTTTTTTGACTTTGTGTGATCTCTTGGTAAGTTTACGTTCAGTAGTTTGCCATTGCTTTCTGAACGACCGGCTCCCATACCATTGTATGAAAACCAGAGCAAGGTGATCTGCTGCCTAATTGCCCGCAGCTGTGTTTCGAACTCGGTATATGGGGTTTCGAACTGCATCCGTCACTACTTCTCCACGGAGCACGTTATCAATGGCAGCGTGTTTTTATGATGTTTTAGAAAAGTGAAGTAAGTGGGCTAACGGCAGCTGCTGTGCTTTTATGTCTTTTAATGACTATCATTACTTTGCCTATGCTCCAGTTCCTCAATTGTTTTGTCTTTCTCAGATTCGCTTCCTCTAAGATTGTTGTGTAATTTATATAGAAGTGAATATATATATACATACTCAGGGGTAAACTAGACAGGCCGAGATAGGAATCACGCTGCATGGGCAACACATGGTCTCTAAATGCAGTCCATGCTTTGTGTTATAGAGAGATAACCCATTTTACAACCTATCGCCTGTCAAGACGGCAAGGTGCCAGTCAGTCATATATATATATATATATATATATATATATATATATATATATATATATATATATATATATATATATATATATATATAGAGAGAGAGAGAGAGAGAGAGAGAGAGAGAGAGAGAGAGAGGGGGGGGGGGGGAGAGAGAGGGAGAGAGAGGAGGAGAGGGAGAGAGAGAGGGAGAGAGAGAGGGAGAGAGAGGGAGAGAGAGGGAGAGAGAGGGAGAGAATGCAAACAAAGGACTCTCTGCAAATACAAATCAAGCAGAAGATTGTAGTGATAGAGAATGCAAACAAAGGACACTCTGTAAACACCAATAAAACAGAAGATTGTAGTCATAGAGAATGCAAACAAAGGACACTCTGTAAACACCAATAAAACAGAAGATTGTAGTCATAGAGAATGCAAACAAAGGACACTCTGCAAATATCAATCAAACAGAAGATTGTAGTAATAGAGAATGCAAACAAAGGACACTCTGTAAACACCAATAAAACAGAAGATTGTAGTGATAGAGAATGCAAACAAAGGACACTCTGCAAATACCAATCAATCAGAAGATTGCAGTAATAGAGAATGCAAACAAAGGACACTCTGTAAACACCAATAAAACAGAAGATTGTAGTGATAGAGAATGCAAACAAAGAACACTCTGTAAACACCAATAAAACAGAAGATTGTAGTCATAGAGAATGCAAACAAAGGACACTCTGCAAATATCAATCAAACAGAAGATTGTAGTAATAGAGAATGCAAACAAAGGACACTCTGTAAACACCAATAAAACAGAAGATTGTAGTGATAGATAATGCAAACAAAGGACATTCTTTGGACATCCAGAAAATATAAAATTGTAGTGATGGAGAATGCAAACAACGGAGACTCGTTGAATTTCTAGAAAATATAAGATTGTAGACATAGAGACCGGCTCCGTGGCCAAAGGCTTGCGAACGCGGTTCGTGAGCCGCTTACCAGGCGTTCGAAACGCAGCCGCGACCGATTTGTGCAGCAGACCGTCTCGCGTTGCGTGATAACGTGTTGGTATGGGAGCCGGTCGTTCAGAAAGCAATGGCAAACTACTGAACGTAAAAACGTGCCTTGTACATCCACAGCAGCTGTAAAATGTTGATGTTGACTGCAACGCTGTGCAAGGGATTTGCAACATAATAAAAAAAAAAGAAAAAAAGTGATAGAGAATGCAAATGAAGAACACTCTTTGAACATAAAAAAAAACTGAAGTAATGTTGATATCAAAGATAAAGACAACACCAAAATGTGATATGAGAATAGAATGGACAATATTAACCATGTTGATACAATTTAAATATCTAGATGCATTAGATGGGGGATGCGTGACAGAGATAAATAGAGGAATCGGCCAAGCAGGCGCTGCATTTCAGGAAATGAAAAAGCTCCTACACAACAAGTCACTATAATTGAATGAAAGCAATTGAGCATTAACATGTCTAGGATCTTTTTTATTATTATTGCAGTTAATCGTGGAACGCGAATGCACAAAGAAGGATTTGGAAGCAATGGAGATGGTATTCCCAGAGACAAAAGTTACTAAGTACATGGAGTGTTAGAGTAACTAACCAAGATTTCCTGGAAGAATCTGATGAAAGCATAACATGACATACAACTATAAGAAACTCTCTTTGGTCATATAATGAGAAGAGAGACATTGCAAAACATCGTGGCAGCTGGAAAAATAAGTGAAGAAAGAGGCAGAGGCAGACACAGAGAAATGTTGCTGGGTGGACCAAGGCAGTGACATGGATGAATATCATTAGTAGAGTTGATTGAGAAAACCGAAATATGCTTAGAGATATGAACGTCAATCGGCAGGGCACATGATGATTATGAGAAGTCTGTCTGCCTGTCTGCCTGCCTGTTGTCAGACTGTCTAGCTGACTTAATGTTCCCTAGTGGGGGCAATTTGTCGGGTTCCAACAGACTATGAATACTGGTTTTACTTTTTGCCTTCCAAGGCGTCCCCACAGTTCCATCCATCATGTGCCCGGTCGGTAAGCGTGGTCGGTCATGACTCGCCATTTCACTCGATCACCAGAGTCGTGGATCAGCTCAGTGTTCCTGTCTTGACCATGCCACGTGGTCAATCCATCCAGGTATTTACTTCTCTGTCTTCCCCTTGTTCTCTTCCCTCGATCTTGCCAGTTGTCACCAAGTTCCCCAATTGATGTCTTCTCATAACATGTCCGAAAAAAAATTAGACTGTCTACGTCTATTTTCTCTAATCAATTTACGATTTTCATTTGTTTCTTGTGGTACTTGGTCATTGTTTTTTTCTGTCTGCCCATGGTATTCTTTACATTCTCCTCAGAAACTACATTTCCACCAATATATGTTTTTTACAAGTCTAAGATCTTTTCCATCAATTTGTAGATCTTCAAGCATCCTTATCATGTCGACAAGTCTCACTTTATCGAAAGCCTTTGTGTAGTCAATAAAGCAAAGATATAGATCTTTGTTTACTTCAATAGAACGTTCAATTAATGTTCTCAGTATATACACAGCATTTACTGTGTACCCTTTCCTTTTACAAACCCACATAGTTCTTCTCCTATTTCAGGTTGTATTTTCTTCCTCACTCTTTGCATTATAATTCGAAGCAAAATCTTCGTGATGTGACTCATTATACTAATTGTTCGATGTTGATCACAGTCCAAGGCTCCTGATTTCTTTGGGATTGCAATAAATACGGAAATACATATATTGTGTTCAGCAGTCTGGTGACTTGATCTATTTCATATTCTTCTAAAGCATTAATCATTTATGTTGTGATGTTATCTGAACCAGGGGTCTTGCCAGTTTTCAAATGATTAAGGACATTCCGAACCTCTATCTTCAACAATTGGCGATCCTTTATTATTAATTCGAATATTATACTGTGTGATTTTTTTTTTTTTTTTTTTTTTTTGCTCGCTCGCTTTGACCTCAAGCGTAGTCCATACACACTATTTATAGTAGTGATGAACTGAATTTTGCGTGTGGGTTAGCTTTCCCTATTAACAGTGTCCCTCGCCATTAGGCAAACCCACTCTGACTTCCGAGGTATTTGTAAGTAACGTCCCCAAGTCAAAGACGATAGGTTAACATTTCAGTCCAGCTGTCAGGTGTAGGGGTTAAACCGCTTACCCCGGCATCAGCACACCGGATGTTTAAGAACACGCGTTCTAATCCATTCGGCCATGCGGACCTGCATAATACTTTTCATCTCTGTGATCATCATAAAGATTTTTCACATAATTTGACCATACATGTAGAATCTGGTCTTTTTCTATCATGATTTTGCCATCTTTTGTTTTTAGACAGCCTGCTCATGCACTTATTTTTTTATAAGTAAGTTCCTGAATTCTTGTGTGCATTGATTTGGTAGTTTGACTGTTGTGTTGTATTTCAATTTCTATGTAATTTTTTCAAGCCATGCTTCTTTTGCCTCCTTAATACTATTCTGACTTGTCTGTGAATTTCTTCACATTTGGCCGGATTATTTTTGTTGAGTCTTCTTCTTTCCATTAGTTGTAAAAATTCCATTTCTTACGACCCACCTTCTTTAATTTTGGAATAGTTGTTTCTGCAGCCAAACTGATTGAATTCTTCAACATTTCCCATTGATCATCCACATCTTGAAATATGATCTCTAGATCAGACAATATATCAAATCTGTTCTGTGCTTCTGTGTTGACTTTGTTTTGCATTTCCTTGTCATTTCTCAATGTACACAGATCATATTTAGTGTTTCCTGTCATATGCTTGACTTTCTTTAGCTTTACGCTCAATATTACTTAAGTAATCTGTGATCTTTATAACAATCAGCATTGGTGACTGTTTTTGCAATTGTTAACGCATTTCGAAATCTCTGCTAATCAGAATGTAATCTGTCTGATTTCTAATCCTGCTGTCAGGACTCCTACATGTCCATAATCTTCTGGGTGTTGTTTAAACCAGGTGTTTCCTACAATCATTTCCTGCTCTTTTGCCCATTCTACAAGTCTGTATCCTCTATCGTTTCCCTCTCCCAAACCATGGTGTCCTAATGTGTATTCATCACCTTGATTTCCTACTTTTGCATTGAAGTCGCCTATTATGATATTTATTTCTGAATTGTTATATTTCGTTAAAGCAGAATCTATGTCATTATAAAATTCCTCTATACTGACTTCACTGGATTCTCCTGTTGGAGCATATATTTGAATGATGTTTATGTTAAAAGGTTTGCCGATTAATTTAACTAGTAGAACTCTGTCTGACACAACCCAATATCTTGAACATATTTTGATGTTTGCCGATCCAAGATAATTGCTACCCTTCTTTGTCGTTCTTCTCCTCCAGAATAAACAATCTTAAAATCTGCATCTGTCTTAATCCCTGCTCCTTTCCATCTGGTTTCGCACATCTCTAATATATTAATCTTATTTCTGTCCATTTCTTGTTTAATGTTATCTAATTTTCCGTCGTCGCTTACAGTTACCACTCTTAAAGTCAAAACTCCAGACGTTAAACTACTATAGACCTCGATATGACCTGGCCAAAGATCCACTGAAGTACCTAAAGATGTTATATATCTGCATACTTCTTAGTATTTCAGCTAAAGTATTATTCATTTCTTAGTCAAAGTTTTTAGGGTTCGTTAACGTGAAACTATGTGAGCAAAAGGCGTATTGAGTTTGAGCTAAGCTGGCAGGTTGTTGTTAGCTACGGTCTAAAGTTCGCGATGATATGTAGAGGATCTCTTCTTCTCTTTGTAGACACAATGGCTGTGGTCACTAACCACTCTGGTCACTGCCAAGAAGGAACGTAGTGGCAAACTAAATTCTTTACGGATGCTATTAAATCACGAACATTATGGAATTTATACATGAAAAGCAACATGGGCGGGACATGTGGCTTAAGACATAGAAACATTTCTAGACTGTCGTAGAGGGGTTGCACAAGACAACAAGACAAGCCATGGGGTCATGATGAAGGACTGAAAAGATGCCTCTATAGGTTCGAGGACCTTTAAAGGTTCTGGTGTCCAATGTTGCACGGGATGAATATTTATGGGCTCGTTTGTTTGTTTGACAATGCCCTCAGCCCTAACTAGCCACGATTTATCTCTCGTTAGTCTGTCCTCGTTTCTTCTGTTCATACCTTCGTGCAATAGGTGCTCCATTTGGGCACTAATTTTGAAATATGCACATAATCTAATCATCATGCTACCTTACAAGACATAATTCTTATTAAGGTTGTTATGGTTAAGACAATATTGCTTTGGTTTCTCGAATTGCTGAGCATTCAGTTAAGTTGATGCTTTCAGTCTAATTTGCTAATTGTATTTTCTGGACTATAGTAATCATACTGGACTGTCTCTCTGTCTCTCTGACTGATCCTCATCTCTTTGTTTGATGTTCTGAGTGTCTGTGAGTATTCTATTCATATATCCGTCTGTCTGTCTGATTGCCCCGTGTTCCAATGAAATTATTAATCAAATCACTCTACTTCTTCTTCCTTTTCTTCTTTCTACTCGCACTTAGACCTCTGAGTAAATCATCATCACTTGCCATGTAGATTGTAATAAGGCGAAGGAACATGATAATTCTTTCTTGAGGGTGGGTTTTCTCCCACTGAAAATATCTGGTTTCGTAAGTTAAGCACATTAAACTTTACCCCAGGGAAAAGGTTTTTAAATAGGATAATACATACTCGATCAGTAGGCCAGATCTGGACTGAGATAATTACACCATGGCGAAGAAAAACTGTTGCGTTTTGTTGGTTTTTATGAAATGGTATAGGTGCCGGTCGTTCAAAAAGCATTTTCGTGCCAAAGTAAGGGTTACATGGCTAAAGACTCGAGGTTCGACTTCATTGCCGATTTACCCCCGTCTGGACCGGTCACTCGCCATAGAAAGGCAAGAAGCCTACCGAGAGCATCGCACAAAGCACGAACTCCGTGTCTCCAAAGATGACCCTCGGGGGTTTACGGAAATAAAATTGCACTCGCGGTCTGAACGACACAATCCTAAAAGGAACCCACGATCTTCAGAGCGCAAAGTGGATGGCTTGACCACATGGCCACGGAGTCCCCTACTACTCCTCTCCCCCTTTCCCCTCCTCTCCCTTCCTCCCTCCTCTGTGTGTATCTGTAATTTATTTTCACTGAAGAAAATATGATGAAAATGTAGTCAAGATTTAAATAGTGGACTAGTGAGCACGGCATTCAAAGCTGTATGAATCTTAACAGGAGCTCCAAAACAGCTGTTGACTACATCAAGAAAACTAGTCTGTGTATATGTTAAAGAACGAACGCAAGAAGATGAAGAAGTAGAAAAAGAAGGAAGACGGAATGGAAAAGGAGGAGGGAGGGAGAAGGAAGAAAGGGCGAAAGAAGAGGAACAAAGAAAGTAAAGGAAAAAGAGGGAGAAGTCAGGCAGACTGGCAGGCAAGCAGGCAGGCATGCAAAAAGGAAGGAAGGAATTAAGGAAGGCTGAGGTCCTCAGGCAGGAATTCGGAAAGAAGGAACAGGTAAGGAAGGAAGACGAAGAAATAAGATGGAGAAA
This sequence comes from Cepaea nemoralis, assembly GCA_014155875.1. Taxonomy (NCBI): domain Eukaryota; kingdom Metazoa; phylum Mollusca; class Gastropoda; order Stylommatophora; family Helicidae; genus Cepaea; species Cepaea nemoralis. Next base: position 60,357 of record JACEFZ010008697.1, read on the forward strand.
GACGAAAGAACACAAAAAGCGTACACTTAATTTGTAATATTATTGTGTCAACATTGCTTTATTACATCTCTTCACAATTTCGTTGCTTAATTACTTTCCCAGGACCAATATGTCTACCTATTGATTGCATCGAAAGGATGTCATTGGTCTGATTGAATCGAAAACTATGGCAATCTTCAATATTACATTATGTTTACACTTAACAGATAAATATTGCCAGTATCGAAAGCTATGGCTTTTTCACTATGAAATTATTTAGTTTACTCAGAACACTCCAGTGCCCTTCTTCAACTGTTTATGGTCATAAATAGATACAAAAGATTACACGTTGTGCCTTGTAATTATGGTTAAACGTTTTGCTTGATTTATTTTGTATACTTGGTTACGATTTATATAAACATCAACAGATTTCATACAGTTGTTTATTTATACGATATGTTCTATAAATATACCCAATCTTTCAGCGCACTTTAGTTTATTTCAAAAATTGACTACATTAATGGTAGTTTTCATTCCTGTTGGAATACATCATTACTGTCGCTTATCATTCACTTGGAACACACCATTGCTGAACCTTTTCATTCCCTGTGGAACATATCATTACTTATCCTTTTCATTCCTAGTGAAACATATAATTACTCTCCCTTTTCATTCCCTGAGAAACACATAATTACTCTCCCTTTTCATCCCCAGAGAAACACAGCCAGTGGTCTCAAGTACTACACGCTACGCTACCGCCTTGTGCCTACAATAGAAGCTAAGGAAGTTAAGCTGGAAAGCAACAATCGGATAGTGTACATTACAAAATCCCTTGTCTTTGCATGGCGTTGCAATCAACCTCAGTCCCTACTGACTGTTTTGAGATTTACACTGCAATCTTAGTTCAGTATTTTCCTATTGCCGATCTCTCTGGCCGAGGGGTTACACCACTTTCTCCGTAATCCCGTTTATCACGCAGAGTCTCGTAGCGGGCGAGAACTGGGAGCGGTTCGTCCCCCGCTGGTGACTTGCGGGATAATTGAGCCGGCCGCTCAGAAAGCAATGGCAAACTACTGAGCGTAATCTTGCCAAGAAATCAACAGACAGCTGAAAGATGCTGCTGTTGACAACAATGTCCTGTAAAAGGATATGCGAATTTAAAAAAAAAAAATTGTCCTATTAGAAAGAGGCAGTCATCGTTTTTTGGCCACGTTATGAGAAGACAAAAACTGGAACATGTTGTGACAACCGGAAAGACTGTGGAAAGATAGATAGAGGAAGACAGTATGAGAAGATTCTTGACAGCCTTGTGTCATGGCACGAAGGGAGTCAACAAACGAATTGATCCATGACGTCGAAGATCGTAATGTATGGAGAGGCATGATCGCCCACGCCAGGCGGCAAGGCACTGGATGATGATGATGATGATGATGATTTTCCTATTGCTTTCTGAACGAGTAGTCACCATTTAAATCCATCCAATAGGTTTCTGGAACGGATGCCCTACGTCGCTGTCAGATGATAAATATTAGCGCGTTATACCGTTCAACCTTTGGGGAGGCTGAGTGGTCTCGAGGTATGGTGTCCACCTCGAGTGCTGGAGGTCCTGGGTTCAAGCCCCGCTGAGAGCCGGGATTTTTTTTCACGTGGACTTCTAGTAACAAAATGTCCCCTGGTCTCTGGGCAGTAAGATCGGAAGCCCGTGTGTATTGTTGCGCACGTAAATAATCCCTTGGCAGTTGGAAATCGAAAAATAGTAGCCTAAAGGCAATGCCCGGGCAAAATTTCGAGTTAAACATCTAGCCAAAGTATTTCAGGATCCTTGCCGGTGCTACGGTGTTCGTGCACTGAGCTGAGATTCTCCGGATTCGGGCTTGAGTTAGTAGTAGAAAGGAGCACTTATGGGTTACACCCGTGTGCCGTGATATTGATCCGTCAACTAAACTAAACTAAACTAAACGTTTCAACCACGCAGATTTGTTTAGTGCACACCACACAAACGAGAAGTCACGGCGGTATATTTAACTCAAGATCGATATCTTCATCTTTCTCCTACGTCTGACAACAACGACCAACATCATTCAAAAGTCATCGTTCGAAATTTGGAAATATACGTAATTTTCAAAAGATGTCGCTGTCAAATTAATATGTTTAGCTCTAGATTTTGTTTCTCCTATTTTGACGGCACACATTTTTCACAAACAACTGCACTAAAATATATTCGTTCGTAAAAAATGAACACGAAACACCAAAATACGTCCCATTGCAAAAATCTGCTGTTGGTATGTGAAGTGTTAAGATCATCACAATTTTAGAATCCCAGTGCACGGGGGAAAAAAGGATGCCAGCCTTTCTCTCCTGTAGCGAACGTGGAGCCCGGGCATCCACCCCTGGACCGACAGCGCTCATGCGATTGTCAGCGTAACTTCCTAACCGCTCAGTCAACACGCTCGCTGTTCACAATTAAACATTTCATCTCCTTTCCGGAAAGTGGCGGTCAACAACAAGTTGATTTTTTAAGTAATTTTACGGTCAGTAGTTTGCTATTGCTTTCTGAAACAGACATCAATATTTGAGACCAGTTTAATACCAATGTAAAGGGTTAAACCCCCTAACTCGCCATTAGCGAACCGTAAGTTTAATACCGGGGGATCTTATCTTTTCGGCAACGTAAAAGTATTGGTACAGTATTAGCATAATACGCGGACGTCTATTCACAATACCTATGGACAAGGGAGTGTGGTCGAGCGCCTGTGGGACCAGGTGGAGTAGGCGGGGGAATGGACTGAGAACCCGTATGTGGAGGGAATGATATTGCAGGAAGTCTGCAAGTGTTCTGGAATAATCTCAAGACTGAGATCCCAAGGAGAACTTGTAATCAGCTAACGGTGGGAACAATTTGTAAGCAGTATGACTCTTCACTGGCTGTTGAACAAAGGGACGAGGCACGGATGGGAATGTCCTGAGTGCAGTGATGTCGGTTTTTAGATTAACCCAACTATTCACAATATGGAAAGATAATGAAAAGACATCGCACAGATATTAGTTGACAGTCAATCACCCAAGACCCCGTTTATAGAAAAATAATAGCACAGTTTTAGCATAGCAGCTGTCACCGTGGCGTGAGTAAGGTTTGTGGCCTCGCATCTACTAGGCTAGAAGATCATATATTTAGTTGACTTCATAATCGGCTGTCGCTTTTTTATTTTATGAGGGTTGCGAATATGCCACGGAGGTCCACATGACATTCGATCATTTCTACCATTCACATTTAAGATATTATTATTCATTCAGCATTATATTTTTGTTTTCAATGTTGCGTATCCCTTACAGGACGTTGCAGTCAACACCATCAATTTTTCAGCTGCTGTTAATGTAATCGGCAAGTTTTACGTTCAGTAGTTTGCCATTGCTTTCTGAACGACCGGCTCATATTCCCCCATAAGTTACCAGAGCGGCGCGAACCGCTGCCGATTCTCGTAGCTGCTGTGCTCCTCACGTGGATATACGGGATTACGAACAATATCGTTAAACCCTTGGCCAGGGAGACCGGCTATGTTATATATAGTGCTACAATTCCTTAGCAATAAATACAGTAGTATGAACGTAAAATTCTTCAGCAATAAATACAGTAGTACGAACGCTGAGCATATGTAGCATGTGTTATGAAGTATTCATGCAGATATAAATACGTGAAGGCTTAAGCACATGCTGGTAAATTTATTTATACACACACACACACACACACACACACACACACACACACGCAACCACATACACAGTATGACAGACAAACATACATATGTTGCCGCATGTCCTTTGCAGGAGGCCGCCATCAACCCCAGTCCCAGGTTGAATTACTAGACAAGAATACATTCAGTAGTTTGCCATTGCTTTCTCAACGACAAGTCAGCATTGAAGTCTAACTGACCTCTGCGGTCAGCATATTGGAAGTTTCAGCATATTAAGATACTTGGCTACGCTGACACATGCGTACACCACACGCCTACACCCCAATCACACACACACACACACACACACACACACACTTACACACTTACACACACATACACACACACACACACACACACACACACTGATGTTAGGTGCATATCCTTTACGGAATGTCGCATGTTTGGCTGTTTGTGATGTCTTGGTAGGTTTACGTTCAGTGTGCAGCTGTTTTCAGAACGACCGACACCCATACCATTGTATGAAAACCAACGTAAGGCGGTCAAATCGCCGGCAGTTGTGTTTCGAACGCGGTATGCGTCCGTAACTCCTTTGCCACACACACACACACACACACACACACAGGAGTCTTCGTGGCAAAGTGGTCAGGCCGTTTGACTCGGGCTCCGAAGGTTGTGGGTTCGATTCCGGATCGTGTCCTTCGGTTCACGGGTCAAATTTTTTGGAGACTCCTGTGGGTCGTCGCCAGAGCTACGGAGTTCGTGCTTTGTGCGACGCTTTCCGCGCTGTGGAAAGAGACCGAACCATATGGGATTAAACCCGGTGCAATGAAGTCGACCATGTCGACTTTTAAGCGACTTTTGTTTAGCGACACACACATACACACACACACACACACACACACACACACACACAATATAATAGGTCATTCACCATACATTTGTACACAATCAAACTCAAGTTTCCATCTCTGAGCATTAAAATTGCGGAAGATGCCTCGATGCAAAACAAATAGCATGATAACCCTAGTATGGCAATATATCATCCTTCTGTACATATGAGATGCCACATGTATCCTTAGGCACTGAATGGGTTAATCTAGTCTGCTTGTGTTGTTTTAAACATTCCTGCACTTATATACACCAATAAGTACTTCAGACCAAGATTGTTTCTTTAATTTCTGACCCAGAGTGTTATGTGAAAATAATTGCCCGTGGAAGAAAGTATTAGGTACAACTTCATCAATCGTATACAAAATTCAAGATTGGTGACTCAGCCATGTGCACATGTGGTTTGGTGTCGCAGACAGCAGAGCACATACTCCAGGATTGCCCAAAGTACAACATATCCAGGCGAACCTTCTGGCCTAGAGAGACAACAGTGGAAGATAAACTCTATGGACAGCTGAATGAACTAAAAAAGACTGTTAAATTCATACAAGAGACGACATTGCAGTTGTAGACATGTTTCAAGCGAACGAAAGAAGAAGAATCAATCGTATCATCCCATACATGCAAGGCTGTCTAACTACTCCTAATAAGCCAGGCCGTCATAGGGAGACACTGGAAAGGGGAAATAGACGTGTAATAATACGTGCGATTAAACTGTCGTTATGTTTACATCAATGAGAAGTTTATCAAGTTGACAAAATAAAGGATATTAACATATTTCTATTTCTTCTTCTTCTTCTTCTTCTTCTTCTTCTTCTTCTTCTTCTTCTTCTTCTTCTTCTTCTTCTTCTTCTTCTTCTTCTTCTTCTTCTTCCTCTTCTTCTTCTTCTTCTTCCTCTTCTTCTTCTCCTCCTCCTCCTCCTCCTCCTTCTTCTTCTTCTTCTTCTTCTTCTTCTTCTTCTTCTTCTTCTTCTTCTTCTTCTTGCACCCTTTCCACATCGAAGCTAGGATAAATGCGCCTGTTGACCAACATTTCAGAATTCAGCTAAAGCTCCGTGTGTTGACATTCCCCCTGCGCCACGTGTCAGAAATATAACAGTGTTGTAGAGTGCTAAATGTCAACTGAAGTTGTCCTTTCAACGAGATGTAGGACTAGGATCAGGATTTGGCACTTCTAAGCTGTGCCCCGTGGGTCTGTAATCTCCGTATTAAACACGCAAGAAATATAAACTACACCTCGGAACAGGAAATACAGGTGTTTTACAATCATGAGAAGTTGTTCCCTGGGGAGAGTATTTCGGCCTCTTTACCTGTCTCATATTTTTCGGCGGCTGACTCAGTCAGCTTTCTACTGGCGTGAGTTCACATCCTGATTTCTTTTTTTTATAAAATTACATAACAATATGTAACCTTCTTTGATGCATATTACATAAACGTATGTGTTTAAGATACATTTGTTGTTGTTGTTGTTGTTGTTACAGTTGTTGTTTTTGCTGTTGCTGTTATTGTTATAGTGTTGTTTTGCTGTTGCTGTTATTGTTACAGTTGTTGTTTTGCTGTTGCTGTTATTGTTGTTATTGTTGTTATTATTATTATTATTATTATTATTATTATTATTTTCATTATTATTTGTAAAGGACAAAATGTCCACAACATATTTGTAATGTGAGCTCATTTGAGAAAGTAACGCTGAGAAGTACACTTCTAAGTTTCTACTTTAGAACACACGTTAGTAACGGAATAAATATTGTTGTCAGCTGTAATTCGTTAGTTGTAGAATAAGTAGTGTTTGTCATCTGTTGTACGTTAGTTACAAAATAAGTAGTGCTTGTTGTACATGTGTTTGCATATCCCTTACATAACGTTGCAGTCAACATTAGCATTTTTCAGCAGCTGTTGATGTACCAGGCAAGATCACGCTCAGTAGTTTGCCATTTCTTTCTGAGCGACCGGCTCACATACCTAGTAAGTTACCAACGCGGCGAGTACCGCTAGCGATTCTCGCGCAGGTTACGTTACTCACGAGAATATAAGGGATTACGGTTGTACATTAGTTACCGAATAAGTAGTGTTTGACAGCTGTTGTACATTAGTTACAGGATAAGTAGTGTTTGTCAGCTGTTGTACATTAGTTACCAAATAAGTAGTGTTTGTCAGCTGTTGTACATTAGTTACCAAATAAGTAGTGTTTGTCAGATGTACTACGTTAGTTACAGAACAAGTAGTGTTTGTTACCTGTTGTACGTTATTTACAAAATAAATAATATTTGTCAGCTGTAGTTCGTTAGTTACAGAAAAAGTAATGTTTTTTCTTCTTCTGCGTTCTTCCGGAGTTTGTTTTTTTTTCTTCTTTTCGGACGTGATTGCGTTGTGCCTATTTACAGCAGAGCTGCATTCTTGCGCCGTTAGGCCGACACATCCGACTACTGTGGGCATTTGTTGACCGGTTTAACCTTCCCAGGGGAAAAAGTATTCTTTGACAGCTGTTGTACATTAGTTACAGAATAAATAGTGTTTGTTAACTGTAGTATGTTAGCTAGAGAATAAGTAGTACTTGTTAGCTGTTGTACGTTAGTTACAGAATAACTTGAGTTTGTTAACTGTTGTAGGTTACTTACAGAATGGGTAGTGTTTTTTATATTTTATTTTGTGTTAGTGCTTTTCATTCCCTACCCATATTCTTCCTCTTTTGATCTTCATATGGGGCATATAACCCTATCGAGTGCACGCTAAGTCCCGCAATATTTTATCCCCCGCAGCCTCTTTAAATTTCTACCCATATTCCTCATTCCTGCAGCTAATTCTCTTTTTTGTCTTTATGTGTCTCCATCTATTTTCCCCCGTGTGTTCCGGATGAAGGACTTACTAGTTGTGCTACTAGTAGGTTTCATTGATGTGTCCAACACCCCTGCCTGTATCTCACCTCTGGCCTTGCTGAAATCACTCTTGTTCTCCTTATAAACTCAACATAGGCGATTTTGTCATAACATTTCAGTACTTCTGTCTGTTCTTTTCTGTTCTTCTTCTGCGCAGGATCCTGGTAACTGATTCAGTGCTTAAGGATAATGTACTGCCAAATGGGATTTCCCATTTGGACAGAAGGACGATATATCACCATCCCTGGGTTATCATGTTATTGGATTTATTTCGTGGTATCCTCCTCAGTTTCAATGCTCAGTGAACGGAAATTTTGCATTATAATACGTCTTCCTTTGATTGTGTACCTTGTTTGGTCCATGCCTATTTTTGTTTTCACTGAATCAATTAAAGAGTCTTTGTAGTTTATGAGTACTTTTTTTTTAGTTGGTCACTGTTTATGCTCTTTGCGACGTTGTGGTTCTGATATTTTAATAAAAATTAAAGTATAGGATCCTTTTATTTGTCTTAAAACGCATTAGGAATTTGTACTAGACCAAAATTGCATAGACTCATTGGCAGTAATGATTCCACATTATAGTTTAATATTCTAAGTTTCGTACTAAATTGTATTTCTTTCCACTTCCACAAATTTCCGAACGCGATGAAAGTTCTCTGGATGTTTGTATTCTTACGTTATTTTAATAGCTCTGTATGTTCCCTCATCTTTGTCTACATTGCAGCCTAATTGGCTGTATGGTTCCACCTCTTGAAAATGTTAGCTGCATATCCTTTACGGGACGTTGCAGTCAATCCCAGCATTTTTTTTCAATAGTTTGCCATTGCTTTCTGAACTACAGACATTCATACCATTGTAAGAAAACCAACGCAAGGTCAAATTGCCCACAGCTGTGTTTCGAACACGGTATGTTGGATTACGAATTACGTCCGTAACTCCTTCGCTACAAAGACCGTCACCTCTTGAAACCGCACTTTAATCACATGTAGTACTCACCTTTATTGGGATGCAGATGCAGACCAGCAGTAGATCAGCGGAAGCCAGGCTGAGAAGAAATATGTTGGTAATACTGCGCATGCTGTGGTACCGCGTCACTGAGAGGATAACTAAAGTGTTGCCAATAACTCCAAACAACAGTGTGAGACCATAGACCATGGCCACTGGGACGATCTCTACGGTCGGCACTCTGCGAATAGATTCAAACACATTCTGTAGAAGGCCATAGTGTGGCTGATAGCGCTTCGTGTTGATTTATAGTTAATGTGTGTGTGATGATGTATGGTTAAAGTAATGCGATGATGTAATATGGTGATGTGATATTTATGTTTAGTGTAATGTGACAATGCATTTTGGTGATGTGATGATTTTATTGAGAGTTAGATGACGATGTAGTATGATGATGTAATATTTATAGTTAGTGTAATGTTACGATGTAATATGGTGATGTGATGATTTATGGTAAGTGTAAAGTGATGATGTACAGCGATAACGTGATGATTTATATTGTAATGTGATGCTATAGTGACATGAAAATGTGACATGAAAATGTATAGTTATTGTAATGTTATCATGTAGGTAATCTCATAATTTACAAATATTGTTTCGTGATGGTGATGATATAATAAGGGAAATAAGAAAGAAGGTAAGAAGGGATACGATTTCTACAAGATGATAAGTGTGCAGCAATTAACAAAACACTTGAATGAAGTGGTCGAGATCACAAAATGTTCAAAGAACTCAAAAGTGGTAGTACTACCACTACCACACCAGATACTTAAGAACTTAGACAAATACTCCAGGGGACTCTAAACTAGATAGTTAAAAACTTAGACAAATACTCGAGGGGACTCTAGACAAGATACTTTAAAACGTAGACAAATACTCCAGGGGACTTTACACCATATACTTTAGAACTTAGACAAATACTCCGGGGGACTCTAAACTAGATACTTAAAGACTTAGACAAAACCTCGAGGGGACTCTAGACCATATACTTTAGAATTTAGACAAATACTCCAGGGGACTCTAGATGAGATACTTTAGAACTTTGACAAATACTCCAGGGGACTCTAGGCCAGATACTTTAGAACTTAGGCAAATACTCCAAGGGACACTAAACCATATACTTTAGAACTTAGACAAATACTCCAAGGGACACTAAACCATATAGTTTAGAACGTAGACAGATACTCCAAAGGACTCTAGTGGAAGAACCCTAACACAATATAAATGTTAATGAACAGATGAAAAGAAAACTGCAGTGAAACAAAACACAACGTAAGATGGTAAGACAATGCAAACAGTGAAATGTCGATAGGAAAAGAGCCAGGACAAACACTAGATGAAATCGTGTGGGCAATAAACATCCTCAGAACGGGTAATCAACAGAGTGAGATAATATCACAGCAGAGTCTTTGAAAGCTGACAAAGAACAAGATAGGAAAATATAGTACTTGTATTGTAAACGTATATGGGAAACAGAACTATGGTCAAAGGAATGGAGGAAATAATATATAGCCCTGTACCTGAAATCAGCGTTATGACATAGTATACAAATTACGGAATAGATAAGTCACGGGAGCAGGGCATTTGACCATTTATTGGCGGCATTTTGAAGACTTGCGTCATACTGAGAAAATCTACCACATGGCACTGCATGGAAACAAAATTGTATCTCAAATAATGAGAGGCCATATTTATAGAATACAGTGTAAATATACTACAGGCCGAGTTTAGATGATATAGAGGTGCGCGCAAGAACATATTTAACATGAGGGCATTCTAGAATAAAGCAGAGAAGACAAAATAGATCTACACTCTTTCATTCAAGACTATTCAAAGACATTTAACTATGAAGAATTATGGAATATAACGAACCAAAGGGGCTTCACATTACTTTACATGCATATCATAAAACACTATACAGTGAACAAAAGCCAGCTGTGAGAATAAGTGATGATACAACCTATTGTTTTAATATAGAACAGGGAGTCAGACAAGGCTGCATAGTGTCCCCTTATCTGTTTGACTTATATACCGAAACATCGTGAGGAATGTTAGAGAAAATATTGACAGGGATCAAATGATCCTTTCTGTAGTTGGAGGAATAGAAATACCCAAATTTGTATATGCTGACGGCACACTATTACTATCAACAGCGCAAACGGGATTCGAGAAACTAATTTAAATTAGTACAAGAGCAAAGAGAAATCAACGTGCATATCTAAATGCTACAAACACAAACAAAAGCACTGTCAATAGATTAACTGATTCAGCGCCGAAGGATAATATACCGCCAACTGTGACCTTCCTTTTGAACAGAAGGACGATATATCGCCTTACTAGGGTCATCGTGTTATTTGGTTTGCTTAGTGGTGTCTTCGGCAGTTTCAAATGCTCAATGAATGGAAATTACATTATAATACTAGTTTATTTGATTATGTATACTTTGTTTGGTAAAAAAACGTTTGTTTGTTTGGCACTTAATCAGTTAAACGTGTTAACAAATATGTTTAACAATGGCAAGAAATTACCAAGAAGAACCTGGAAGTAACGGAGATGTGATTGCTGAGACGAATGTTGTGAATTCCTTGCACTGCCAGGGTAACTAACAACGACTGCCTGTGAGAGGCTATTAAAACTAGAACATTATGTGCAACAATACGAAAGAGACAAACAGTTTGGTTTTGTCAAGTGATGAGAAGAGAAGCATTGCAGAAAATCGTGACAACTGGAAAGATCAAGGGGAAAAGAGGCAGAGGAAAACCAAGAGAAATTATGCTGGATGGCCTGAATCGGTGGCATGGAGTCATAACCAGCAGAGCTAATCCAGAACACCAAGGACTGAAATACGTAGAGAGGCATGAACGCCTACGACAGTTGATAGGCCCTTGATGATGATGAGAAATTATTGAAAGTGAGCAGTTTTGAGTATCCGAGTTCACTGCTGACGTGTAATGGAAAAGTGATGACATAAATTACCAGAAGAACATAGATTGCTATATAAACACTAAAGCAATAACAGCATTTATAGAAAGGTGCGGGCGTTCATTCAGATCGCCATATGCTGATAAGTAATACAATGACGCTGAAACTCAAGAGATAAATGATGTCTTATACACATTGAAATCAATATAGTGAAGGATATCTCAGGTAAGGAGCAATTTATGGTCACGGTCTCAATTAAGTACCGAGTCATGTCATTCACAGCAATAAAGCACAGCATTTGACTGAACTCTTCACTTTATACTGGATTTCTAGATTATGTAAATGCGTTTAACACATTGATAGGGAATCATTTTTGACATTAATGAGGCACTATGAAACCCCACAGGAAAATATTAACTTAATAAGGGCAACGCATAACGACATAAGCAGAGTTCGTCATTAGGGAAACATAACAGCTACATTTGAGGTAAGAACAGGATTTACGACGAGCATGTCTTTTGTCACCTGTATTATTCTTATTGCCGGTCTCCCTGGTCGAGGCGTTAACAGCTTTCTCCGTAACCCCGAATACTCTCGTGGTTGACGTTAGCGCACGAGAATTGGAAGTGGGACGAGTCGTGCCAGTGACGTATGAGAGTATGCAGCCGATCGCTCAGAAAGTCGTGGCGTGCTGATGAGTGTAATCTAGCCTAGGAATCAACATACAGCTAAAAGATGCTGATGTTGACCGCAATATCCTGAAACAGGATGGAAACACGGAAAAAAAAAATTCCTTATTGATTATAGACTGAATTATGAAGACACCAATCACTACCGTCAGAAATGTAATTCAAAGGAGTCGGACAGGTCGGCTTTATTGACTGGATTTGATGGACGTCCCCTCCTATCTTACACATGCAGTTATATGTCTGGAAAACAATACAGACTTTCAAAACAATGATTTCCCGTGATGAATTTGAATAACGAAGACACAAACAATAGATTGCACGATTTATTGTCTGGCATATTTCGCTGCATCTCGTCAGGTACATACTGCAGAAATCACACAACTTACGTGAATTAATTAGATAAATCCTTCAAACTGAAATATACACATGTTCGCACAGTAATGTCGATTGTCTACCACGGTAATTTTAAACTGACTAACATGTCTTTCTGCTTGCACAAGGACGGCTTACGAAGGTTGATTATTATAGCTTCAGCAAACTTTAACAATCGACTACTTTGTGTGTTGAACAACACACGGAAGGACACTGTCTCTTTCAACCACGTGACCGCTCTCGAGCACATGTCTCCCGACCGATGATGCCGGACTGTTCCGGTGTGTCGGCCTGCCTAGGCTACCATCTTCTGTGTGTAGTATCTTGTCCACCCAATTCGGAATGTGTTCCGAAACCCTGCAATGTAACTGTCGCTCAGTTATGCCTATGTAGATGGCCTCGCATCTACATGTAAATTGGTAAATACAATTTGATTTGGCGTACAAAGCTACAGGTTCTTTTACTGCTGGGACAGGGATCGGTGTGTTTCTGTACCTGATGACTAGAGTTGCAGCACAGAATGTTCTCTCGACTGCTGTGGTGAGCCAGTCACAGACTTTGTCAGAGTCACTAATGAGGAACTGAAGGAGACAACGTGAGAGATTGCAGAGAATTTAATGATGAAGATTATATGCTGGCCCTGGAGCGGCCACAGGTTGAGACAACCTGATGATAGCATAACTAGACAGCACTTTCTCTGGAACCACATGGAAAACTACATAAACGTAGATTACAAATAAAACAATACACACAAACACAGACATAAAAGAGAATTGGAGACAGATATGAACTACATATGGACAACATACAGAGAGCTGCAGGAGTCAGCCGAGGTATGTGTTGGTTGCGGCCTATGCTCTAATGGGGGACGAAGGGAGACAGAAGAAGAGGTTGCGATATTCAAGAAGACTACTACTACTACTACTACTACTACTACTACTACTACTACTACTACTACTACTACTACTACTACTACTACTATTACTACTGCTGCTGTTGCTACTACTACTATTACTACTACTACTGTTACTACTACTACTACTACTACTACTACTACTACTACTACTACTACTACTACTACTACTACTACTATATTACCACCACTACTACTATTACTACTGCTGCTGTTGTTACTACTACTATTACTACTGCTGCTGTTACTATTACTACTACTACTACTACTGTTACTATTACTACTACTACTACTACTACTACTACTACTACTACTACTACTACTACTACTACTACTACTACTACTAATACTACTACATCCTTTGTGCTGATGCCGAGGTTATCAGTTCATCTCCAATACCGGACAGCTTGACTAATATGTTGTCCTCTCGTCCTTGACTTTGGGACGTAAGTTACAAGTACCTCTGAAGTCGGAGTGGCTTCGCCTGATAGCGAGGGACACTGAAAATAATGAAAGCTAATTCACACGCAAAATTCAGTCCATCACTACCGTAAATAGTGTGCATGGACTACGCTTGAGTTCAAAGCGAGCGAGCGAAAAAAAAGCTACTACTACCTCCACAATTACTGCAATGATATAGCGTTTTTTATACGTATTGTTTGCTGCTGAATGTAATACAACTACTACTAAAGATCTCGATGATGATGATGATGATGATGATGATGATGATGATGATGATGATGATTATGATGATGATGATGATGATGATGATGATGATGATGATGATGATGATGATGATGATGATGATGATATACTTCATTGCCTGTCCTTTACAGGACACAGCTGTCAACCCCTGCATTTTTTGCCTGTTTGTGATTTACAAGGCACTTTTTTTTTACATTTTTCTGAACGACCGACGCTCAAACCATCGAAATCAATTCAAGGCAGTGTAATTTCAAATATTCTAATTTCGATCCCTCGACCCGATATGAGAGGAAGTTGTGAAATGCATTCACTGCCTCTAGACTACAGCACTGGCATAAATATTAATAATAATATCAACAAAAGTATACAAAAATCTGTTTCACAGTCAGACAGGCAAGCTCAGAGATCGGTGAATACAGATACATATGTACATGAAAATTACCCTTTATCCATTGCGTCATAGTCGTATTCGTAATCCGATGGGTGCGAGTCTGTCTCGTTTTGCATCGTCATGTTGTAGGAGACACCTCTGCCGGCTTCGTCTACTGTGAAATCCAGTAACAAAGTGTGGGTACCAGCTTGTCTGGTGATAAATGCAACTTGACGCTGCTCACTTAGAAATGCATGATTTTCACTGAACTTATTACCTTGTCCTCGCATTATCACACAGTTACCATTGGAGCAGTTCTCCCAGGATGTACTTTAGCACTTCTGGATTTGTATCTTTTGTTTCTGAGATTTGAAGAAATTGGAAAGATGATGTAGCTTTACAGCGAGTGTCACGTGTTCTCATAATATGTGGCGCATTAGGCACATATTCAATGTAGTGAGTCAGATGCAAAATCAGCACGCAATTGCAAACTTGATAAGCGTAAAAACTGTATACATATATGCAGAGGCGGCCGAGATACACGTGCGTTATCGACAACTGTGTAAACAAAAAGACATGATAGTCAAGTGATGACACTAGATGAAAAGATGGTACCAAAACCAAGTACACTATACATATATATATATATATATATATATATATATATATATATATATATATATATATATATATATATATATATATTATATAATATATATATATATATATGCTCAACTTTCGAGCCGAGATTGACTGTTTGACTTTGCCAGTGATAGGCGTATCAGATCATATTATAAATGCACATCCAAAAATAGCGCTAAAAACAGATGCCCTGTCAGTCGTCTCTGCATTACATAACCCACGAAAGACAGATATGACCGAGCTACCTGAAACGCTTCTCGTCCTGTCAGACGTTTTCCATCGTGATACAATGGACGTGCGTCCACTGTCAAATTAGAGAGATGGAAGAGGAACTAGCAAAACATGAGGAAAGTCTGCTCCATAATATCATCTATGTCTTATAATGAGGCTACAACAACAATCCAATAACCTCCCACGAACGATGGAATATCACAACCCAGATACAACAAGGACGACTCATATCATGGCACCCCAGAAAAGAATGAGTACACATCTCTAGGATTCGCACGATCCACAGATTTCACCTCTTCATCAAGTTCAACATCGCCACGGATCAAACTCAATGTAGCCCAGACAAAATGACCGCGCGCCATGTACTGTGGACTTCTCTGTATGCCAGGATCTAGCAGAATGTATTTGGTCAATATCAAAAACATGTAATAAAAAAATAAAAAAGAAGAAGAAGAAGAAAATGTATGGCAGGATTGTGATGTTTATTTAGTGTATTCATGTCGATATTTGACAGTGTGCTAAATGAAAACGAATACAACATTGTAAAAACTTATGACACATATATTTTGTCCAAAGATTGAACGTCTCTTATGGAAGTTTCAGTCTATATACTTAAAATGTCAACAGACATATTTCTTAACGCCATGTAGTTATCCTTCCGTGTTTTAGTCTGCAAACAGCTTTTTTTATGAGGCAGTGAAACATTCAATGTCTATATTTGGGTAGATGTGTGTGCGTGTGTATGCGTGAGTGTGTGTGTGTGTGTGAGAGTGTGTGTGTGTGCGTGCGTGCGTGCGTGCGTGCGTGCGTGCGTGTGTGTGTGTGTGTGTGTGTGTGTGTGTGTGTGTGTGTGTGAATTAGCAACCTTAAACAAATTATGGTCTTTCTAGTTCAATTGAGGTCGACTAAACCGATTACTTATCAGCTACAAAGATTCTTGAACTGATGTCTCTGATGCCTATGCACATACATTCATTCATTCATTCATTCATTCATTCATTCATTCATTCATTCAGTAGTATGTCCTTTGTTTCTTGGCATGTTTGTCAGAAGGTAGTTTGCCGTTGCTTTCCTTCAGAGCAGTGACTGTACTAGTCGGTGGTCATAGCGCAGATTAGAATGTCTGAATCGCCAGTGTGTGGCCAGAACTAAACAAATGCTGGCGAATGAAGAGACAAGAAAACGACGCTGGCGCTGAATAGGACATACATTTAACAAACTTGAAACTAGTATGACTATAGTCTGTTCAGAAATGAATGCCTTCATTCTGATCAATTATTTTGAAAACTGTCTGTTGCATCGTTATGAAATTTTTCCTATCGTCTTATATTTACCCCCATCCAAGGAATATGTCTTTGATAGGTCCAAAAGCAACTTAAATCATGGAAAACGGCGACATGTCTTTGATGTTTTGGTGAAAAACTAGTGATTTCTCGCTAACAAACCTTTTTTTACAGTAATTTCCCGCCAGTTTGGATGACGACACAAGGCCCTACGAGAGGCACTTGTCATAAGGCCAATCCTATGTCCCACGAGAAAATTAACTATTCAGCGCTAATGTTTCCGTGTGAAGAGGTAATACATTTAATAACATGCACTTCATCTCTGTCCCGTAAATTATATACCGCATATAAACAAATCTTGAAATCTGCTGTACAATCTCCAGAACAAAAAAAATTTTGTTGGGTGGACATAACGATTAGGTTATATATGCTAAATCTCATCATTTTCCCTCAGTTGGTTACTGAGATATGGAATTTTATACTGGGGCAGACAAAAGTAAACAGACTATAGAAAGAACTGTGTCTGGAATACACAGGATAAAATGAAAAAAAAGAAGATCTAAAACACAAAGAGAAGAGAATTAATGATAGAAATGAATAATATTGGGAGGACATTGATGGAAGTGCACCAGATAGCAAATATTAGTAACACTTCGGCATCCTGCACTTTCCCAAAACAATTCCGAGTACCCATTTTAGGCTTTGTTGACCTGTGGGTACTGGTCAATATTTATAATCTGCCTGAATGTGGATTCTAACCCTTGACCATCGGGCCTGCAGGCATGCGTCATATATATATATATATATATATATATATATATATATATATATATATATATATATATATATATATATATATATGGTTAGTTAGTTAGTTGTTGAGTTGGTTGATGAGTTAGTTAAAAAGTTAGTTGGTGGGTTTGTTCGTTAGTTAGTTAGATTGTTGGTTAGTTGGCCGGTCGGTCGGTCGGTTGGTCGGTTAATCAGTCAGTCAGTCAGTGAGTTAGTTAGTATATGCCTCCGTATTCTGGCAGCGTGTATCGGCTGACAACACCAGTTCTGTGTTGGTTCACTATTCGTCTTTACCTCCCTCATCTCCCCGACATTTCGCGTTTGTCTGACTTCTGACTTGATGCTCTTTCGGCCTGGACAATAATGCAGATACACAGTCATCACTTGATTCGTTTAATGGCTCTGCCTCAACATATCAGCCCGGTCCATTCTTTGTTCGCTTTCCATAGCAGTTCCACCCGTGAGCGTAGACAGACAGACAGACAGACAGACAGACAGACAGACAGACAGACAGACAGGCGGACAGACGGGCGGACGTGTGGGCGGGCCGACAGACGGACGGACAGACAGACAGACAGCCGGACGGGTGGGCGGGCCGGCGGACGGACGGACAGACGGACGGAAAGACCGACAGACAGAGGGGGGGGGGATTTGTTTGTCTATATGTGTCTGTTTTTGTGTGTATGCGTGTGAAATTAACGTGGCATTACGAAATAGTTTCTCATGTATGCAGCCATACCAAATGTGAATTGTGCCGTATATTTGGTCTAACCGTGTCCCATATAAGCTGAATAGCTCTGTTTTAGGGATTCTTTTTTGCCCATTCTGATTTTCTTTACCACTATCCCTCCACATTTGTAGCTGTTATGTGATTTCTTTCTCCCATAATTCATTCTGTCTTTGACATTACAAGTAGCCATTTCCGCGGATGCTTCTATTGACAAATAAGCTATTTGCAGTTTGGATGGCCGCATTTTGGAGACATGTTATTTCCGGAAATAAAAGGACGGGCAGATTTTTGCATCAGTGTTAAACAACTTCATTTTATTTTCCAGGGGATAGGACGCACATTCCAAACTAGTGGGCTGAATACTCGTCTGTACATGTCAATCCCGACCTGAACTTCTATAGCTTCTATTCTTTTCATTGGCAAAAAAGAGTCTCGTGGGAAGTATATTCTATTTCAGAATGTCTGTATAGTGGGCATATTCTTGGCAACATTACTCACTGGATCCAAAAATATTGGGCTAGCATTATATACATGCTCCGTGTCGAAGGAGTTACGGACGCAGTTCGTAATCCCGCATACCCGCGTTCGAAACACAGCTGTGGAAGACATGGCAGCAGATCACTTTGCGTTGGTTTTTTACGAAATGGTATGGGTGCCGGTCGTTCAGAAAGCAATGGCAAACTACTGAACGTAAACTTGCCAAGAGATCATAACAGCAAAAAATGCTGGTGTTGACTGCGATGTCCTGTGAAGGATATGCAAGTAACTTTAACTTATTATATATCTGGGAAGCCGCTGTAGCATAGAGGCTAGACGCCGCCCTGTGACCAAGTGGTCATGCGTTCGATTCGCATTGGGGCGGATTCGCTGTTGTTGTTGTTGTTTTTGCTTTTAATTGGCCTGGCCTAAAAGTGGTCCGAGGAAGTATTTTGAAATGCCAGTGGTCTTGGGTGACATTGACTACATAACCCACCAAGGGTTTATTGATCTATAAAAATATGCGTCTATCACCACATGCCTACTGTGTATTACGGCGTGGAAAAGGGTCGCGTGAGTACTGTTTATTAACAAACAGAAGACTTAAATAATAAGTAACCTATAGTTGTTATAATTCTTACATCACATTGCGTGTGTGCTGACAAAAACTTTCTAGTCGACGCACGTCCATTCTGTCACTCAGTTTGTTTTTTGTTTTTTGTCTTTTGTTTATATTTTTTATCTCGCTTTGAAATCAAGCATAGTTCATACGCGTAGCTACTAATTCTAGTGCACTGGACTGATTTTTGCGTGTGGGTTAGCTTTCCTATTGCCAGTGTCCCTCGCCATCAGGAGAATCCACCCCAACTTCTGAGGTTCTTGTAATTTACGTCCCGAAGTCAAGGACGAGAAGTCAACATTTTAGCCCAACTGTCCGGTGTAGGGGTTGAGCACGATACATCGCTATCAGCACAATTAGAGTTTAAGCACGAGTAAGCTTATTCTTTCGGCCGTACTGACCTGAATCATTTGTCATGTTTTTTTTGTTAAGTTGACCAGTTCCCCTGTCCTTAATTTGTTGATTTATGTATGTCAGGGAATGTTTTACAGACAAACGCAGCATCCCCCAACTCAGTATGATATCATACATGACACGCCATGCATGAATGAATCCACTGACACCTATTGTTGCAATCCAATGGCTTGCCCATTTCAGAAATTTGACCCCATAAAAGTATTTCGAAATGGGACACAGAGGTATTTCCATGTCACCAGGGCCGGGTTATATACTGGCCAAGACCTACTAACGCGTCCTCGTCGAGCGTCCTGGGTAACAGGTCCCTTCGGGGTCCTGGCTAAAGTCAGTAGGATCGCCGATTCCTCCGAAGTCGGAGAGTGTCTGCCTTCACGGCGAGGAACCACCAGTCTGCACACCAATAAGCCAGACATGGGACAACGGATACTCACGCAAACCTCAGGTCCTGTATGACATCACACTGATGTTGGGCAACAGAATGTGCCTGAATCATGCCTGTGGTATGAAGTGTGGCAGTCTAAATACTTCTTCATGTACATTTAAATGTCAACCTGAATACAGTTAAAGTAAGCTGCAGTCGACTTGAGCTTGTTGATATCTCCATAGAGCTTGTCCTCGAATGAAGCAGGTGTGGGCCAAAATATCTTTCTCTGTTCTGCATATATTGGGCACTCTTGCAGCAAATGTTTAGCTGTCATTTTACCAGTTCAACAATTACATTCATCTGTATCTCCTATCTTTAGTTTGTTGAACAAGTGGTATTTCAGCCTGTTATGTCCTGTGCGGAGTCTGAAGATTGCTACTTGTTCTCTTCGGTCGAGTTTGTAATATGCATCATCCTTCTGGTGGCCTGGATGCTCTGATTCCCATTTGGTTCTATAAGTGCTTTTTATCAACCTCTTTGCCTCATTATAAGTTATGTCTATGTCAGGCTGTGGTAGTCGTCCGCCCTCTTTTGCCAGTCTGTCAGCCTCTTCATTTCCAGGTATACTGCAATGTGATGGGATCCACTGTATTATAACTTTTTTGGATTTCTGGCATAGACCATGGAGTACTGCTCTTAGGTCAGCTAGTTCTGTGCTGTTTTTACTTCGCGTTGGAGTTCACAGCCAGCGAACACAAGCAAACAAGTAAGCAAGTATTTCGAAATGTTTCTTTATCATGTTTTTTTTTTTTCTTCATCATTCGCGTGCTTTGAACTCTAGCGTAGTCCATGCTGGACAAATATTGCGAGCGGGTTGGGCTAGCTTTATTTATTACCAATGTCCCTCGCCATCAGGCGAATTCATACCGACTTCTGAGGTACTTGTACCATACGTCCCGAAGTCAAGGACGAGAAGTCAACATTTTAATCAAACTCACTGATGTAGGGGTTGAATCCGCTATGTCACCATCATAACACCGGAAATCTAAAAGCAAGCGCTCTTATCCACTCAGCCAATCTGACCTGGAGAACTTAGTGACAGCTGGCAAGATCGAAGGGAACAGACCAAGAGGAAGACCGAGAGGAAAATACCTGGATGGCTTGGCCACATGGCATGGACGAGACAGGAACACTGAGCTGATCCACGACTCTGGTGATCGAGTGAAATGGCGAATCATGACCGCCCACGCTTTCCGGCATGGCACATGATTGATTGATTGATTGAATCTGACCTCGTTTCTTTATCATAAGCCCCATGCCCGGCCTGTGTTGCTGTCATGTGTGTAGTATCTATTACATACTGAATCCGACTACATGGCGGTCTGCCCTTTCTTCGCTTCTCCGTCACGCCTCCTTCCATGGTTATCGTTTCACTACATTCAGTTCTGTTTACATGTCAAAATATTGTCATGTTCTTCGATTAATTTGTCTTACTCACCAGTTTTCTTCAATAATGAGTTCTTGGATAGGTCTGTTTGTTCCGTGTTTCATATAATGAATTTTTAACACAGTCCTGTCAACCTTATATTCCAGGTGCAGATGAGCTTTTAAGATTGTGTTTTTATCTTCACTCGCTTTGAACTCAAACGTAGTCCATACACATGTCACTACTACCATTGCACTGGACTGATGTTTGCATGTGTAATAGCTTTCCCTGTTATCAGTGTCCCTCACTACCCGGCGAACATACTCAGACTCTGAGGTTCTTGTAATTTACGTCCCCAAGTCAAGGACGAGATGTTAACATTTTAGTCAATTAACCGGTGTAGGAGTTGAACCCTCTACCTCAGCATCATCACATCGGATGTTTTAAGAACTCATCACTTTATTCAAAGCCTATGTGGAGAAACTGGTAACTAGCCCAGCAAAGCAGCCGCTAAGTAATACATTGGAGAGCCACTTTACATGCACTGGCTTTCTAACACTTATCATGTTGGGACTCTTCGTAACGAAGTGGTAAAGCCATCTCGTACTACGAAGGTCGTGGGGTCAATTCTCTACTCAGTCATTCGGTTCATGGCAGCAGTTATACCTCTGTGGGTTGTCGCTGGAGCTACCGAGTCCGTGCTCTGTGCGGCGCTTTCGATCGGCCCGTTTACGTAAAGTTAGTTAGTTAGTCGCCGTTCCAACTTCACGGCAAAGGATTTCCCCATAATACTCCATTCCTGTGACAGTGAATATCACACAAAATGCTTCTTGCTGCCCCATGTGAAAAGTGGAACAGACAAGAGTCTCGACAAACCAACAGTCCGAACAGGTATACATAATGCCACAGCCAGAATGCCAATACAAAGTCCGCCACGAAAAATACAGTTCATCGTCGATGAACAGTTGCGTAAAGACCCAGCCAGATGGTATAGACCCGATGAAACTATGCGTATCCTCGCGCCTTTTACTCCTACACGCCTTTAATTTATCACCTGACTACAGCATCTGCCACGCTGCTGTGACTGATGTGTATTAGGTCATTCAGTCCTCAACTATATGTGATGTTTCTTTCCTGAAGCTCAACCTCGTGTTGTTTTCACGTATATTTTTTTCCGTTTGGTCATTTTGTTTGCATATCCTTTTTGTAGGATATCGCAGTCAACACCAGCATTTCTGCCGTTATGATCTCTTGGTAGTTTGCCATTACTTTCTGAATGACCGGCACCGATATCAACGCAAAACCAACGCAACGTGGTCTGCTGCCAAATCTGTCACCGCTGTGTTTCGAACGCGGCTATACGGGATTACGAACCGCATCCGTAAGGCCTTCGCCACGGAGATCGGCGCTTGGTCATTGCGTACTAAATAAATCTGACTTTCCTGGTGACCCGTTTGACAGTGTATGTAGCTTCTTTTCAATCCGTGCTCTAACGGCTTGTTGTTAATTCTTTTGTTGGACATTTCCGGTCCAAGATTCTGGGAAAAATGAATGATTACGTTAAAACATTCTTCCTCTACTTCTTCTGTCCATTATCCCAGATTACGAGACAAGCCTTCAGCCAACTCACTCCTCGCATTCTCATCCTCAGCTATCTCATGCAGCTTCGTTCATGTCTAGTTTAGTCGATGGATCAACATCACGGCACACGGGTGCAATCCATAAGTGCTCCGTTCTCCTCCTAACTCAAACCTGAGTCTGGAGAAACTCAGCACAGTGCACGAACTCCGTAGCACCATCGAGGATCCTGAAATACTTTGGGCAGATTTTTAACTCGAAATTTTGCCCGGGCAGTGCCGTTAGGCTACTCTTTTTCGATTTCCAACTGCCAAGGGATTTTTTACGTGCGCAACAATACACACGGGCGTCCGATCTCACTACCCAGAGACCAGGGGAATTTTATTACTAGAAGTCCTCGAGACAAAATTCCGGTGTCACCGGGGCATGAACCCGAGACCTCAAGCACTCGAGGCGGACACCATACCTCGAGACCACGCAGCCCCCTCGTTCATGTCTTCCTTGTATTATTCATGCTTGTTTCTACATCTCTTTTCCATATGTTTTTAAATCTTCCACTATTTCTTGTACTTTGTGGATTCCAGAGACCTTTCTAGTTATAACTATTCTCAGACGTTGAAAATGTGTGGCACGTTCAGCGCAGGCGTCCTTTCTTCACCTCATGTTTTACTGGTATTTGTATAGTTCTCTCCATGATTTCTTCACCTCATGATTTACTTATATTTGTATAGTTCTCTCCATGATTTCTTCACCTCTTGTTTTACTGGTATTTGTATAGTTCTCTCCGTGATTTCTTCACCTCATGTTTTACTGGTATTTGTATAGTTCTCTTCCATGATTTCTTCACCTCTTGTTTTACTGGTATTTGTATAGTTCTCTCCGTGATTTCTTCACCTCTTGTTTTACTTGTATTTGTATAGTTCTCTCCATGATTTCTTCACCTCTTGTTTTACAGGTATTTGTATAGTTCTCTCCATGATTTCTTCACCTCTTGATTTACTGGTATTTGTATAGTTCTCTCCATGATTTCTTCACCTCTTGTTTTACTGGTATTTGTATAGTTCTCTCCATGATTTCTTCACCTCTTGTTTTACTGGTATTTGTATAGTTCTCTCCATGATTTCTTCACCTCTTGTTTTACAGGTATTTGTATAGTTCTCTCCACGATTTCTTCACCTCTTGTTTTACTGGTGTTTGTATAGTTCTCTCCATGATTTCTTCACCTCTTGTTTTACTGGTATTTGTATAGTTCTCTCCATGATTTCTTCACCTCTTGTTTTACTGGGATTTGTATAGTTCTCTCCATGATTTCTTCACCTCTTGTTTTACTGGTATTTGTATAGTTCTCTCCATGATTTCTTCACCTCTTGTTTTACAGGTATTTGTATAGTTCTCTCCATGATTTCTTCACCTCTTGTTTTACTGGTATTTGTATAGTTCTCTCCATTATTTCTTCACCTCTTGTTTTTACAGGTATTTGTATAGTTCTCTCTATGATTTCTTCACCTCTTGT
Organism: Cepaea nemoralis; assembly: GCA_014155875.1. NCBI lineage: Eukaryota > Metazoa > Mollusca > Gastropoda > Stylommatophora > Helicidae > Cepaea > Cepaea nemoralis. The sequence continues at coordinate 84,842 of JACEFZ010008697.1, forward strand.
TCTACTGGTATTTGTATAGTTCTCTCTATGATTTCTTCACCTCTTGTTTTACTGGTATTTGTATAGTTCTCTCCGTGATTTCTTCACCTCTTGTTTTACTGGTATTTGTATAGTTCTCTCTATGATTTCTTCACCTCTTGTTTTACTGGTATTTGTATAGTTCTCTCCGTGATTTCTTCACCTCTTGTTTTACTGGTATTTGTATAGTTCTCTCTATGATTTCTTCACCTCTTGTTTTACTGGTATTTGTATAGTTCTCTCCGTGATTTCTTCACCTCTTGTTTGACAGGTATCTGTATAGTTCTCTCTATGATTTCTTCACCTCTTGTTTTACTGGTATTTGTATAGTTCTCTCCATGATTTCTTCACCTCTTGTTTTACTGGTATTTGTATAGTTCTCTCCATGAGTTCCCCATTGATGACCTTGTCTTACCTTTCTTGTGTCTTTCTATTTGGCACAAGAACCAATTAGGGAATGTTTGCAATTTATGTGAGTCGTTTTAGTTGTTTTCCGTGTTTCTGGCCTGTACAGTCGTAATGAGTTAACGTTAGAACTGAATATTCTAAGTTTGGTGTTATATTTCATTTCTTTTGACTTCCACAAACGTCCTAGTGCTATAAAAGCTCATCTTGCCTTGAGTATTCGTATTCTGACATCTCTATCCGTTCTCCAGTCTGTGTCTACATTACTAAATAAATAGGACATTCAAACATTAAGATTCAACATTATCACACAGAGCTGTCCAGAGCTGAACTTTGCTGCCATGAGTCTTTCGAAGTGTCTTTCTACCTTAAGCTAGAGTCCCCTGCTCTGTGCTGCCATGTGTAAATTATCAGTCGTATCTTTAATTCATCTACCTTGTGGTCCTCGGCTTCTGTTGCTGCCATGTATAAATTATCAATCCTATCCTGAATCCATCTACCTTGTGGTCCTTTGCTTCTATTTCTGCTATGTATAAAATATCAATCCTATCCTGAATCCATCTACCTTGTGGTCCTCTGCTTCTGTTGCTGCTATGTATAAATTATCAATCCTATCCTGAATCCATCTACCTTGTGGTCCTTTGCTTCTATTGCTGCTATGTATAAATTATCAATCCTATCCTGAATCCATCTACCTTGTGGTCCTCTGCTTCTGTTGCTGCCATGTATAAATTATCAATCATATCTTGATCCATCTACGTCGTGGTCCCCTGTTTCTGTTGCTGTCCTGTGTAAATTACCAATAGTATCTTGAATTTATCTATATTGTGGTCCACCATGGAATGCAAATAATAATGAGCAAGAATGTGAGGACTTCTACGAAGACATACATGACGTGCTAAATAAAATAGATAAGCAGGACAACATCATAGTTATGGGAGACTTCAATGCAAGACTAGGACATAACACAGTGGGCATAGAAAAACACCTGGGAGCATTTAGAGATCAGCAAAATGAAAGGAATGATAACGGAAGTAGACTGATAGAGCTTTGCAACCAACACGACCTCTATATAACAAACACATTCTATAAACATAAAGATTTGCAAGTATACACCTGGTATAAATGGAACGATCTAGATACTAAAAGCCAAATTGATTTTATATTAACAAGAAATAACAGAAAGAGAAATATATTAGATGCAAGAGCAGTGCCCAATTTCAGTATAAACACAGATCATAAAGCAGTCGTTGCCACAATAAGAACCATTAAAAGAAGAAAACAAAGAGCACGAAAATACATGCCATGCGAATCAGTAAACTTAAAAAACCTTAAAGACGAGGTAGTTAGGGAAAATTATGAGAAAGTACTAACTGAACTCTTTGTAAAATTACCTACGGAAAGAAAAACAGTGGAAGAAGAATGGGAGATGTTCAAATCAAGCATTTTAAATACTGCAAAAATAACATGCGGACCCACGAAAAAACGCAAAACACGGATAAAGAAAATAACAAGTTGGTGGAACGCAGAAGTAAAGAAAGCGGTAAAAAAAAAAAAGGGAGAAAAAAAAGGAAAAATATAAAAAGTGGTTGAAGAGCAAACAGGAATGTGATTACAGGGAATACAGAATAGCGAGAAGACATGTGAGTAGAATAGTAAAGAGAGAAAAACAAAAAGACTGGGAAGAGTATGGAGAAACCCTAAATAAAAACTACAAGGAGGCGACCAGAAACTTCTACAAAAAGATAAGTGCAATGCGAACCAGAGGAGAACCCTTTGACCCAACTGAAATAAGTAACAGCGAAAATGGAGAACCAATAAGTGAACAAAAACAGATCCTAATAAGATGGAAGCAGTATTTCGATCAACTTCTCAACATCCCATCAGATGTCACAGGAATTCAAGAGACCTACACAGATGTCACCGAAGAACTAGAACCAGACATACTAAAAGAAGAAATTATAGAAGCCATCAGATTAGCCCCATTGAACAAATCATCAGGACAGGATGAAATACCAAATGAACTAATTAAAGCAGCAAGGGAAGTAGGAACAGCTTGGCTACATAGACTATTCAACCATGTTGGGTAGAACAACAGACACCACGAGACTGGGGAAACGCCATAATTATCCCAATTTGGAAAAACAAAGGCAGCAAAAGAGATTGCACACAATACAGAGGCATTTCACTGTTGAGTCATACTGGGAAAATATTTTGCAAAATTCTTGAAAAAAGATTACTAACTACTTTAGAACCCCAGCTAAGCAAAACGCAGCTTAGATTTAGGAAAAACAAAGGATGCACAGAGGCCATTTTTGCTTTTAGACAACTTATAGAAAAATCAATCGAATTCAATGAAACTCTCTACTTAGCCTTTGTCGACCAAGAAAAGGCATTTGATAGGGTAGATAGAAACAAGCTGTGGGAAATCCTTAAACAATATGGAGTGAGTACACATCTAACAAACCTATGTAGAAGTTTATACAACAACAGTGAATGCATAGTGAGAGCAACTGGAGGACACTCAGAACCCTTCACCATAAGATCTGGAGTACGACAAGGTTGTGTGCTGTCCCCTCTCTTGTTCATAACATATATAGGCAACATATGTAAAGAAACCACCCAAGCAGAGACAGCAAGAATACCGCATGACGAGAACACAGAAGAAGAAACCATCTGCAAATCTAACTATTAGAGAACTCCTGTTTGCGGACGACCAAGCACTAATAGCAAAATCAGAAGATGAATTACAAGACCACATGAATAGTCTAAACGAAATGTGTAGGGAACATAACATGAAAATTAGCACAAGCAAAACAGCGGTAATGACTATAACTAAAGAAGAACAAACAGCAACAATTCACCTAAACGAACATCCCGTGAAACAAGTAAAGAGCTTCAAGTACCTAGGAAGTATAATATCATCAAATGGCAGATCAGAAGACGAGATCGAAAATAGGTGCAATAAGGCAAATCATACTCATTGGACAAATGGCACCAATACTAAAGAACAAACATGTATCAATAACTACTAAGAAAGCACTTTACAACACAATCTTCCTACCAACTCTGTGCTACCAATGCCAAACCTGGACAATGACAGAAAAAGAGAAAAGAAAAATCACAACAACAGAAATGAGGTTCCTGAGAAGAATACTCAACGTATCAAGAAGAGATAAGATCAGAAATGAAGAAATCAGGACTAAAGTGGGGGTTAAAGCTGCTCTAGATTTTATTAGAAAGCAGCAAGTCAAATGGTTTGGCCATGCAAGTAGGTTACCAGTCAACAGCATGCCACAACAAGGCAATGATGTACAGACCAGATGGAAACAGAGGAAGAGGCCGACCACGTAAACGTTGGACGGAGGGAATAACAGAATCCATGGGAATGTCGATATACGAAGCCCATAACCGGGCACTCTCACGATGTTTATACTTCACCTCGACACCGCAAGGTACAAGAGGAACATGATGAGATGAGAGATGAGAGATGTGGTCCACTGCTTCTCCGCCTTCCATGTACACTTCCCTCCTTAATTATCTTCTCCAGACGTCCGGTCTTTTTACATTTGCAAGATATTTGGTTCTCCTTAAGTTTATTTGCCTTAAGAACCAATTTTCATCAATATCGACAGCTTGTTGAGTACATCTGGTTTTCTTTTCTCCTTTCGATCTTATGTAGATTAGTAGTCTTCTGATACATTTACATTCGAAATAACAACATAAGGCAACAAATATAATCTGTACTTTATAGAATAAGAAGTATTAAATAGTTCTGTCCCTATCAGTTCGCCATGTGAACTATTGATTTTGTATGCAAAGCAATGCACGGTTGGCTTTTTTTTTTTTTTTTTTGCGCTAGCTCGCTTTGAACTCAAGCGTGGTGCATACGTGTGTTACTGATTCTTGTGCACTGGACTGATTTTTGCGTGTGGATTCGCTTTTCCTATTACCATTTGTCCCTCGCCATCAGGCAAAGCTATTCCGACTTCTGAGGTACTTGTAATTTACATCCCCAAGTCAAGGACGATAAGTCAAAAGTTTGGTCCAACTAACCGGTGTAAGGGTTGAACCCGCTACCTCGGCATCAGCACACTGGAAGTTTAAGAGCGAGCGTTCTTATCCATTCTGCCAGGCAGAGCTCTAGAGCTCCAATACACGTTTGGTCCGAACATACTAAAAAGTCTGGCTAGGTATTTGAACATCCAGCACAGTATATGATTCATACACAGGACAATTATGTTGCCTCTTTCAACGTAACAACCTTGCAGTTTTCATTGGTCGTTATTGTCCCCTGTTGGCACATTTGCTAAATTGTATGGCCCTTAAAGAGGTAACGCTTACCATACTGTGTAGCACTTGAAGTGGCATACATAGCGCCCAAAATTGTAGTGGCACCAGTAGTTGAGATTTCCACATGTCTAAATAAGTAAAATACTTGGCTCGCATTCAAGTCCAATCAAATGTGGTAATATGTGAGTTGACGTGTGGCGGAAACTTCATTTACAGCTCGATCTAAATAAATAAGTTGCAAATTATGGTTACCAACCTTGACCGGAAATATACTCCTAAGAAATGAGCTGATAACAACTGGAAATTTGTAAGCGCGTAATGAACATCACAGTAAACGGGGAGATACTAGGACAAGTAATAACTTTCTCCTATCTTGGCCATATAATAACAGATGATGGCAGAAGTGAAGTAGAAATCAAAAAGAGAATAGGAATGGCCAAAATTGCTTTCATCGGCATGAAATCGTATTAACATCAAGGGAGATTACCAACGCATTAAACATGAGAATTGTCAAATGGTACGTATATTCAACGCTATTGTATGGATTGTATGGCGCGAAAGCGTGGACACTGAACACGCAACTAGAAAGTCGAATAAAGGCCCTGGAGATGTGGATATACAGACGAATATGTCGCATGTCATGTAAACAAAACAATCAAATGTTGTTTGGTTTTTTTTTCCTTTCTATATGGCTTAGTCTCTTTCCGCACAGCGGCTTACCGAAAGCTCCGCACAGAACACGAACTCGTAACTCCAGCGACGACTCTCAGGAGTCTTCGATTTAGATCTTGAGGTAGGCTTCTAAACAACTTTGTCACGGAGATCCCCCTCCGTAAGATATAAAGCGATAGGCCAATATGTTAGGGATCATCATCATCAAGTGCCCTGCCAGCTGGCGTAGACGTTCATGTCTCTCCACAGATGTCGGTCTGGTTCTGAGATCAACTCTGATAATGATATTCCTCCATGCCAATCGTCTCAATCTATCCAGCATCATTCTCTTGATCGGTCTCTGCCTCTCTTCTTCTTGATCTTGCGGTCGTCACGATGTCATGTTTGGGATCACAAACTGACAATTGGATATCCACTACCCCATTCGTCTGTGATTCCTCTCAGAAATCCTTCATACCCATTTCCTGAGGCTCTGTCCCAGAGACGGCCTGCAGGGGTAAATCCTCCCATTACTAGACTTATCTACACTATGCATAAGACAGTAGGCCTACTGACAGCTGCAAACGCAAAGGATCTACAACAACTTTTGTAGTAGCAGTTAGTTGCATATCCTTTACTCTACGTGGCAGTCAACCCCAACGTTTTTTGTTTTTTTTTGGCTATTAATGATTTCTTGGCAAGTTTACGGTCAGTAGTTTTTCACTGATTTCTGGCCGACCGGCATTCATACCTTTGTATGGAAAACCAACGCAAGGCGGCCTGCTTCCAAATCTCCCGCAGCTGTCTTACGACCGCGGTATGTGGAATTACGAATTGCATTTGTAACCCATTCGCCCCAGAGCTGGCTGTAGTAACATAGAATGCAAACATACAGACTTCTCTCAAGAAAACAGAAAAATGGTTACGTCAAAGAAGAAGGTGATACCAGCATGTGATATAGCAAACCAACAAAACTGGAAAAGCTTAGCTAAGCTGATAAATTTAAAACCCTAAGGACAAATATATTATCAGATGGAAGATGTATGAGAGCGATTAAGAGTTTAATAATTGAAGCAAAAGCTGCATTTCAGATAATGACAAGATCTTAAGCAATAAGTCACTATGATTGAATGTAAGAGAGTACTGAACTATTATATAGATCCAGTTTTGATGTATGGTAGTTAATCATGGAACGCGAATGGACAAATTATGAAGAGCTTGGAAGCAACAGAGATGTGGTTCCTGAGAGAATACGAATGTTTTAAATACCTTGGACTGTCAGAGTAACTAGCAACGACTGCCTGGAAGAGGCTACGAAAGTAGAATATTATATACAACCACAAGAACAAGATAAACTACATTTTTAAGTCATGTGATGATTCTAGAGGCACTTGGAGAACATTGTCGGGATTGGAAAAGAGGCGGAGACTGCCGAGAGAAATGATTCTGGGTAGAGGAATATAATCAGCAGAGTTGATCCAGAGCTCCAAGGACCTACATCAATGCAGAGACATGATCGTCTTGGCCAGCTGACAATGTACATCATGATGATTATGACTTGGATTGAACCCATACCACCGTGTTAGCAAGCCACTTCACTAACTATTGTACTTAAAACACAATAAGTTATATATTAAACTTCCAGAACTTACGCACAACAATTTTGCTATAAACTCTTCCGCTATCGCATTTTTTTAGAATTTAACTGTTCAACCCGAGCCCATTTATATACCTGCAAACTAACAAACTAATGCATGATTTATCCTTGCAAAATTGTTTGTAAGAATTGCGCATAGCAAAACAAGTAAATTATTCAGCAGTAACAAAGTGGCAATTCCGTGGCACCGAATGTGTTAACTTGGTAGAACTTGGCAAAAACTAATGAATTCCGTTATTCCAAGCTCGGAAACAAATTTTACACTGGAGAACTTCATTATCAAGAGATGGCAAAAAATGCTCGCGCGGCGTCATTTAATTTTCCGTGACTTGGCTCGTCCCCTTCACATTGACAAGACAGCGCGCGACAGTGAGACAAGCGAGAGAAGACAGACGTGCAACACGACAAACCAAAGGGCCAAGCATGCGGTCCCTGGGCAGACATTATCTGGCTTCGTTTGTTCAAGCGATAAGTTTTAACTGTATTGAGAATGACAAAAACACTAACGCCTCCGCTTTTTTTTTTTTTTTATTGAACGTTGAGTTTGGAGAGAATATGGAAAGGGGAGCATGCAAGTTTCATGGTGCGTTTCATGATAAATTGCAAGAATTCAATTGACTTTTGGTATAAACATTATTTTAAAATGTTAATATATTCAATTCTTATATAAAGATAGTTGCGTATCCTTTAGAGGACGTGGTAATCAACCCAAGCATTTATTGGCTTTTATTTATTTTTTTAAGCAATTTGCGTTCAATTATTTGCCATTCATTACTAACCGGCCAAGATTCGTCGCGTCATCATCATCACCATCACCACCATCAACTTTCGCCCATCAAGTGCCGTGTGAAAGAATAGAGGGCGTTCCAGCGTCCTATGCGTGGCATTAATAGCGCCATCCTGTGTGTTTGTACGTCAATCTGTTTTCTTCTCAGACGTTCTCTTTCTCTCGTACCAGATATTCTTTAGTGTAGCGCCAGTGCTGGTAGCTGATGATGTTACATTCTATCGAGATGGCCGAACCATTTGATCTTCTACTTTTCAATCTAGGTAGAACAGAGTGTTGATCACACTTTCTGTCTGATAACACCATGTCCTACTCGGTCTCGGGTAATAAAATGTATAGCTCTTCTCAGGCATCTCATCTAGCAGGTGTTGATTTGTATACTGTTCAAGTTTGACATTGATAGAAAAGGGTTGATGTGAATTACGCTATTTATTATCTTCCGTTTTGCGGACATAGGTTTGTGGATGTTTCAGTACGGGTGCTATTTGAAGACATCTTGCTTTTTGACATCTGATTTCGATTTCTATGTCCATTGCGCCGTCCTCTGTGATCCGGAATTTAAAAACCTCAGAAGTCTGAGTTTGTTCTCCTGACGACGAGGGATACTGATAATATTAAAAAGGAAAGCTAATCCACACGCAAAATCTAGCCCAGTGCTACTAGACGTAGTGTGTATGGACTACGCTTGAGTTCAAAGCGAGCGAGCGCAAATGAACATGCATTTTAAAAACGAAACGTTTAATAAATTGTTCCGAAGCAGTTTGCTGTAATGGATCTGTAACGTGCTAGCGCCGTCACATGTATGCCAAGGGCAAGGAGGAATACGTGATCAAGCTGTCCCTCATTTCGGTAAGCGACGAGCCAGTTCAATTCGCTGTAAGTTTCGCTAGCGTGTTCGCTGTGATCACACTGCCTAGATATGTACATTCTGTCATTTGCTTCCGATGTGTAAGATTTATCTGTACATCTAGTGGATTGGGAGATCCGCTAATTTTTATACTTGCTTCAAATGTGTACTATTTATCTGTACATTTAGTGGATCGGGAGATCTGCTAATCTGTATATTTGCTTCAGATGTGTACTATGCATCTGTACATTTAGTGGATCAGGAGATCGGCTAACCTGTATTACTTCTGTTTTGGTTGTATTTATATTTATATTGTATCGTGTGCATGTTGAACTCGGCTTATAAATATGATTTTGTAGTTTACTCTCATCGCTGTAAAACAAGCACTGATCGTCTGCAAATAAAAGCTCACTTATTGTTGATGAATTTGTTTTGTCTAAATAAGGAGTTCGACATTTTGTCAATTGGGTCTGTCAAGGCTTGCTTCTTTAGATATTCTAAGTAGATGTTACGTCGTAGGAAGGGGAGGGAGGGAGAGGAAAAGAGGGAGCGAAGAGGGAGAGAGAGGGTGAGAGAGACGGAGAGAGAGGAGGGAGAGAGAGGGTGAGAGAGACGGAGAGAGAGGAGGGAGAGAGAGGGTGAGAGAGACGGAGAGACAAAGAGGAGAGAGAGGGTGAGAACGAACAAAAGAACGAATGAACGAACAGACTTTAAATTCAAAGGGTTAAGAATTGGGCACGCAGGCCCGTCTAACATTCTGACCTTCTATTACTCTCTTTCATCCATTATTTCATCCACACATCAGTCAAGGCTAACTGAGAACAACAATTATTTTTTTTTTTAAATATGCATTATAAAGGCATGGGGAAAATGCAAAAATCAATACTACACACTCAGTAATATTAATGAATGGTGTGGCAATTTTATTAGCTATGTGGAATATGCCGGTCTACCAAGAGAGATAGAGAAAGAGGGAGAGTGGGAGGGAGACAGAGAGAGGGTGAGAGAGAGAGAGATAGAGAGAGAGAGAGAGAGAGAGAGAGAGAGAGAGAGAGAGAGAGAGAGAGAGCAAAAGATGGAATGAGAGAGAGAGAGAGGGAGAAAGAAGGAGAGAGCTTCCCAATCTCATTCCTGTATTGACTGTATATATCAGAAAAACCTTCGTGTGTGCTTACTGCACTTTGGATCGAGCTATACATGGCTATGATGTTTTCTAGTAATTGTCCTTGTCCCCTGTAGTCTTTAGGGATGGTCCATAATTTATATCTATCTACTCTGTCGAAAGTCTGTTATTGGCCTTGTTTTTTTTTTAAAGTTGCATATCCTTTACAGGACGTTTGCAGTCAACACCAGCATTTTGCTGCTGTTGATGTCTTGGCAATTGCACGTTCAGTAGTTTGTCACTGCTTTCTGAACGACCGGCACCCATACCATTTCGTAAAACACCAGCGCAACCCGGTAGGCCGCCAAATCGCGCGCAGCTGTGTTTCGAACGTGGGTATGCGGAATCACGAACCCCGTCCGTAACACATTCGCCACGGAGACCGGCCTACAAACATAATATTCTGCTGGTCACTGTATTCGATGTTCTTCCCTCCCTCTAAAACACACACACACACACACACACACACACACACACACACACACATTTGCCCTAGTTTAAATTGTGTTTCCGGACAGCTTTTATCTTTCCTGTACCAAGTTGCCAGTGTTACCATTGTGAAAATCGATGCTAACCGATCTGTTTCTATGCAGTCTGCTGCTGACTTCGAGCTATTGTGAAGCTAGTTTCACTGCACCTAAGCCACAGGTGTCGACCACTTACAGGGACAGAAGTATTTAGAAGAATTAATGTAAGCTGGCCGAGGGGCTAAGAATGCCGCATTCATCTTCCGGTAAATCCTGGTTCGGGTCCTCTGTAGAATGTTAATTGTGTGTGTGTGTGTGTGCGCGCGCGCGCGCGCGTGTGTGTGTGTGTGTGTTGGGGGGAAAATAGAAACCCTAACCTGCACAGTTTGCGGCGACTGCACTAGCCATGCAGCCTGAATTCCTCAGGCTCAAGACCTCCCCCCCAACACCCCCCCCCCCCCCCCCCAATCTGTCGTACACCGCAATGTTATATAGACAGACGGCGGTAGATGACAGTTTGACAATGTGACTAAGGATGTAAGGTGTAGTAGGATACATGGATTTCATCAGATATGATAAATACCATATGATACCAGATATGATATATAGCCACAGAGTCGGCTGATAAACAAGAAAAGAGTAATTTGTTGATATATGAAGGAGATCAAAGTAGGAAGAAGAGAACTACGTACTTATGGTATAATAGATAAAGACACAATAATGTCCACTGTGGGATAGTAGTTGTGTGCGCACCAGCAAAACCAGGAAATATTTAGCTATGTTGTAAGAAGTGGAAACATATATACAGACGTCATGATTAAACTTCACTTTGAGAAATGGAAACATGCATAAAAATGTCTTGGTGAAACTCCACTTGAGAAGTGGAAACAATGCATACAGATTGTCTTGACGAAACTCCACTCTAAGACATCTTTCTCAGAACGTCGCTTTCATCACGGGCCGCTGAGAAAGCTCTCTATCGTTTGCCTTGCCTTCTTCATTGTTATGTCCATTGTGTCTTCAGTGTCCATGTCTCCATCTCTATGTTGTCCACCCTAACCTTCTACCAGGAACACGCTTTCCAACACGGTGACTTTAATGTGGGCAAAGCATTTCAGTTTCCGAGACCTGGTTCTGTTTATGAGCGAGATTTTCTCGATGTTCAGATCTTGTATAACGTCAGAACATTTCACGCATACAGAGAAACATATACTGGCATTATTAATAGTGCATGACTAGCCGTTACTGATAATGGCCGCCCACTAAAGTTAGTCTACACTTTTAAGAATACCCGTGCTACTTGGAGTAGCATGTATGGACTATGCTTCAGTTCAAAGCGAGCATGCGCAGAAAAAAAAGACAGATTCAGTGCCATACAAAACATACGTGTTGACCAAACATGGTACACATTCACCTGAGCAAGTATTATAATATAAATTTCCGTTCACTAAGCAATGAAACTGGGGAAGATACCAAGAAAGAAAACAAATAACACGTTGAGGCTTGGATATATCGTCTTTCCGTTCAAATGGGAGGTCACATGTGGTGATATATAGGGTATATTTTTAATGACTGTGCAGTGTTTGAAAATATTGCCAGTCCAAGTTTTGTATTTATTTATTATGTTGCATGAACTTTACAGTGGTTGAATACAAAACTTGGACCGGCAATATTTTCAAACACTGCACGGTCATTAAAAATACACCCTATATTATCCTTCGTCACTGAATCAGTTAAACTGCACTGTAAAGCTCCCAGTTATAGCAACATCAAACGTGGTATCACGACAGTAACTTCTGCTGTGGTGGACTGTTTAGAAGCATAGTAAACAGTATCAAATCACAACACACGCATGGATTAACCGATGGTTCTAGCGTTTGTAATCAAGATGGACAAATAGAATTACAAACATACAACTGCAGGAGGAAAAGCGTAGCTAATGTGTATAGCGGAGTATTTGTGTTTTAACCAATGCATCTCATAGGAAAGACCACTGTATGCAAGTATGATTGTGTGAATATATGTTTGTAACATTAGATGTAGGAGCAGAATAGGTCAGACAAAAGCTGCATTTCAGAAAATGAAAGGTATCTTATGCAGTAAGTTACTATCACCGAATGTAAGAAACAGAGAGTGTGAAGTGCTATATAGAACATGTTTTGCTGTATGCCAGCGAATAATGGAACGTTAGTGAAAACATTAGGACAAACTTGTAAACACATAGATGGGGTTCTTGAGACACATGTTGCGAATACTTGAACTGCCAAACTTATAATGATTGTCTGGAAGATGCTAATGAAACTCATCATCATCATCAAGTGCCGTGCCGGCTGGCGTAGGCGTTCATGGCTCTCCACAGATCTCGGTCTTTGGTGTTCTGGATCAACTCTGCTGATGATATTCCTCCATGCCACCGTCTCAGTCCGTCCAGCATCATTTCTCTTGGTCTGCCTCTGCCTCTCTTCCCCTCGATCTTTCCAGTTGTCACGATGTTCTCCAATGCCTCTCTTCTCATCACATGACCAAAGAAAGATGTTTGTCTCTTTCTTATTGTTGTATATAGTGTTCTAGTTTCATTAGCCTCTTTCAGGCAATCGTTGTTAGTTACTCTGGCAGTCCAAGGAATTCGCAACATTCGTCTTAAAAACCACATCTCTGTTGCTTCTAAGTTCTTCCTAATTTGTTCATTTACATTCCAAGATTCGCTGCCATACAGCAAAACTGGTTCTATATAGCATTTTAGTACTCTCTTTCTTACATTCATTGATAGCGACTTATTGCATAAGATACTCTTCATTTTCTGAAATGCTGTCTTTGCCTGCCCTATTCTGCTCTTAATCTCTTTTGTACATCTTCCATCTGATGTTATAAGTGCCCCTAGGTATTTAAAATTATCCACTTGGTTGAGAATTTCCCCTTCTATTTCTATGTCACATTTTGGCGTCCCCATTTTCTTTGATATCACCATTGTTACTGTTTTCTTGATATTCAAGGACAGTCCTTTCTGTGCACTCTCTGTCACTACACTGTCCAACAATTGTTGTAGGTCTGTTGCATTATCCGCTACCAATACTGTGTCATCTGCATAGCGTATATTGTTTATATTATATCCTCCGATTAGTATTCCTGGCTTCTCTTTGATCTCTCTCATTATTACTTCGCTATACAGGGAGAAGAGATCGGGTGACAAGACACACCCCTGTCGTACTCCTAGCTTTATCTGTTCGTAACTACCCTCTTTATTTCCCATTTTAATTGCTGCTACTTGGTTCCAGTATATATTCTTTATTATTCTTAAATCTTTCCCATCAATGTTGATATCTTCCAACATTTTAATCAGCTCATCATGTTTTACTTTATCAAATGCCTTAGTATAATCTATGAAGCATAAATATATGTCTCTTTGTTTCTCTATTGATCTTTCTATTAGTGTTCGTAATATATATATTGCATTGTTTGTACCCTTTCCTTCCATAAAACCATACTGTTCTTCACTAATTTCCATTTTTATTTTCTTTCTTGTTCTTCTCATTATAATTCTGAGTAGAAGCTTAGTGACATGGTTTATGAGGTTAATTGTACGAACATCTTCACAATCAATTGCTCCTGGTCTTTTTGGTATAGCTATAAATACAGATTTCAGCATATCACTGGGTAAATATCCACTACTATAAATATCATTCAACATTTTGGTTAATATATCTACTCCAAATTCTCCCAACACTTCTAATTCTTCTATTGTGATTTCATCTGGCCCAGCTGTTTTTCCTTTCTTCATATGTTTCATAGCATCAGCGACTTCTTCTTTTAGAATAGGTGGGCCTTCTAAGTTACTTTCTTCTGTTAATTCTTCCCTTTCTCCATTATATAATTCTCTTATATACTCATTCCACCTCTTCATTATAGCACCTTCCTCCAATAAAGTCTGTCCTGTTTTTGATTTCAAACACCCTGTATTTATTCTTATTTTTCTTCCTGTGAGCTCGCTGATTTGTCTGTACATACTTTTTTGATCTTTAATGGAATTTAATTCAATTTTTCTGCATTGCTCATTTAACCAACTTTCTTTTGCCTTCACACATTTATCTCTTATTTCTTTATTTATCTTAGCATACTCTTGTTTGTCATTTTTATTCTGTTTCCTTTTGTCCATCAACCTTAAGATTTCTTCATTCATCCATTTTTTCTTAGCTTTTTGGCTTCTCTCCGGTAATATTTCTTTGCTAGTTTGATGAATGGAGTCCCTTAACATTTCCCATTGTTCATCTATACTCTGTATTTTAGCTATTGCATTGTACCTATTTTTCACAGTCACTCTGTATTGTTCTTGAATTTCTTTATCTACTTTCAGAACCTCTTTATTAAGTCTCAAGTTTTTAACCATTTTTTCCCCTCTCTTTAATCTTACTTTTATTTGTCCACATAGTGGTACATGATCACTGTTACCGTCAGCACCAGGCATTGTCTTTACATTAATTAATGCATTTCTAAATCTTTTATTAATAAGTATGTAGTCAATTTGGTTGCGTATTTTCATATCAGGGCTTTTCCATGTGTATAGTCGTCTTTTATGGTGTTTAAACCATGTGTTTCCAATTATCATATCATTAATATTTGCCCATTCTATTAGTTTCTCTCCTCTTTCATTTCTTGTACCTAAACCGTAATTCCCAACTATATCCTCTATTTTTCCCTTTCCTACTTTTGCATTAAAATCCCCCAGTATTATTTTTATTTCTTGTGATCCAATTTGGGCTATTGCCATTTCAACTTCATCGTAAAAGTTTTGTATATCTTCATCACTACTGTTTGTTGTTGGTGCATATACTTGTATAATATTTATATCTATTGGTTTGCCTTTGATTTTGACCATTATAACTCTATCTGAAATGCACCAGTATCCAGTCATAGATTTGGCTGTATTTTCATCAAATATTATTCCTACACCTTTTTCATGTGTGTCCCCTCCAGAATAAATTATTGTGTGTTTGTCGGTTATAATTTTGCCAGATCCCTTCCATCTCATCTCACTTATGCCTAGTATATTCATTTTCATGTTTTCCATTTCTCTTAGAACATTGTTTAACTTTCCTAGCTCATTTAATGTCCTAACATTCCACGTTCCTACTCTAAATTTATTTAGTTTAGTTATTGTTTTAGTTTTGCCATCAGTAGCTGGATGACGGTCTGGTGTCACCTGTGGCTCATGACTGTCCCTACCGGACGAGGATGTCCTAAGACAGCCATTAACGTCGTTCACTATTTCTGAAATGTGTGTCGCCATGAAATCTTGGGAAGATAATGTGGTGGTTTCCCCTTGCCTTCCACATTCACACGGTGGTCTTTTAACTCTGCCTTTGACAGCCATTTCCGACTGTCAGGACAAGTGAGTGCCCTGCTCTGCTCAGCTGCAGAGTTGTCCACTTATTCCGGTGGATACTCGGTCCCCAGAGCTGTGTTAGCCACACCGTAGTGTGTTTCCATCCTCTACCGCGGGGAGGTGCAGTTGGGAATGAATCTAGAACACTATATTCAACTAAGAAAGAGACAAACAGCATACAGTAGCCATGTGATGAGAATAGAGGTATTGGAAAATATCTTGGCGACTGGAAAGATCGGTGGGGAAAAATAGGCAGATCAGACCACGAGAAATGATGCTGGATGGACTGAGGTGGTGGTATTGAGAAATATCAACAGCAGAGTTTAGCTAGGACGCATAGAATCGAGATCTTTGGAAAGACATGAACTCCTACGCCTGCTGGCAGGGTGCATGATGATGATGATGATGATGATGATGATGATGATGATGATGATGATGATGATGATGGTGGTAGTAGTAGTGGTGGTAGTGGTGGTGGTGGCGGTGGTGGTGGTGGTGGTGGTGGCGGTGGTGGTGGTGGCGGCGGCGGCGGCGGTGGTGGTGGTGGTGGTGGTGGTGGTGGTGGTGGTGGTGGTGGTGGTGGTGGTGGTGGTGGTGGTGGTGGTGTGGTGGTGGTGGTGGTGGTGGTGGTGGTGGTGGTGGTGGTGGTGGTGGTGGTGGTGGTGGTGGTGGTGGTGGTGGTGGTGGTGTGGTGGTGGTGGTGGTGGTGGTGGTGGTGGTGGTGGTGGTGGTGGTGGTGGTGGTGGTGGTGGTGGTGGTGGTGGTGGTGGTGGTGGTGGTGGTGGTGGTGGTGGTGGTGGTGGTGGTGGTGGTGGTGGTGGTGGTGGTGGTGGTGGTGGTGGTGGTGGTGGTGGTGGTCACGGGATGCTGTGAGTTAATGATTCCCTGATGAACTTTAATAGTAAGATTAATTACAAGGTATGAGGAGGGTTAACAATCGAGTACTTCAGTCTGAGATGAGGACGAATTAAAGGTTATTGACCGACAGTATAAAATATGATACAGGGTAAGGAGTCATTGACCAGCTCTGTCAACGGTGAAAACAACGGGGAGACTTCGGGAACGGGAAAACGAACGGAGACGGCGATCAAAGGGTTCGGACGCTTGGAAGTACTAGCGTAGGAGAACACAGGGAACTAGCGGAGGAGCGGAACGGATCGGGCAATTGACGAATACGTGAGTTCACAGACGTTTGATGTGGGGACTTGCGGAAAAATTTGAGTGTGGATCAAACAATCACGGAGAATGGGAGGCACAATATAAATAGTAGAAACTGGGTTTTCTGTTTTAGTGTGTGTTCCAAAACTGGACAGAGATATCTATGCATCCTATGTGTGGAAAAGAAATTATAGTCCCGTATTGTTTAAGGCAATGGGATATTAGTGCCGATGTGCTTAATTATAAATTTCAATTCCTGGATGATCATAGAAGATATAAGGTAATCTAACCTTAGCGTAATAGTAGCATGGGGTAATAGGTGTTTGTTCTTGCCTTGTAGCATTTCCTTCGTTTATCTAATCGTGTAACTTTAGTGCACTCATAAGTCTTATGTCAGAGTGTCTTTCGGAGGCTTCTCAATATGGCTAGAGAAGGACACTCACATAAGAAGTAGTTTGAAGCAGATTCATTTCACCTGATTGTATATATGTCCCCAGGTTTCATATATATTCCTGACCTGTTCAGAAAAGAGTAAAGGCCCTAACTCACAGGTGCAGTTAAAGTATGTCACTATAGCAAATTCAACCTAGTCATTCACTAATTGTGGGCTGACATAACGAATGGCAAGTAATAGGTTTTTGTGAACCCCAGTGAAAGAACTTTAAGTTATACAAGCAGAGCGAAATAGGCTAAACTATATTTTAATTGGGTAATCACCCAAAAGAAACATTGAAGAACACCAGAACGGTTTTAAATATATTAAAACAACCTGCTAGACAGTGCTAGACAGTGGTGATGTGTTTTCCATGAAGGAATTATTAACTAAATAATAAT
>JACEFZ010008697.1:107500-235000 GCA_014155875.1 Cepaea nemoralis
TAAGGTGTTTGCTACTTGGCGTGCAGACAAAAATATATAATAAAGACATCCTTCTTAGTTATAACTCACTCGGATTAACAGGTGACGATCGATCGATCCTCAATCAATTGCCGTCACCATAATGAGGATCGAATGCACATAATCTTGTACACATTCCCCGCACGCTATGCTTTCCTCCCTCTCTCTTTTCTCTCTCTCTCCCCTCTCTCTCTCTCTCTCTCCGTCTCTCTCTCTCCTCTCTCTCTCTCTCTCTCTCTCTCTCCACTCTATATGTGTGTGTGTTTATCTCCCTCTCTCTTGCTCTTTCTCTTTCTCTATCTTTCTCTCTCTGTATGTATGACTGTATGTTTCTCTCTCTCCATCTCTCTCTTTTGCTCTTTCTCTCTCCCCCTCTCTGTGTATGTTTGTCTGTCTGCTTCTCTCGCTATTTGCCCCCTTCTCTTTCTCTCTTGCTCTTTCTACCCCTTCTATCTCTGGCTCGTTCTATCTATATAGCTCTCTCTCTCTCTTCTCTCTCTCTCTTTTTTCTCTCTCTCTCTATTTTTATCCATCTATCTCCCTCTTCCTCTATCTCTCCTCTCTCTCTCTCCTCTCTCTCTCTCTCTCTCTCTCTCTCTTCTCTCTCCTCTCTCTCTCTCTCTCTCTCTCTCTCCAGAAAAAATGTCTAGATCTGCTGTTTATCCATCTCTTGATGTTATCAGCCTATGTGTATCGCTGCTTCACTCGTACTCGATTTCTTCATTTTCCACCTCTAATGTATAAGCTATAGTGTATATATAATGTGTAGTTTCTTTACAAGAAGTACATATTAGAATTAACTAACTCCGTCCCCTTCCGCCAGCTATGCTATCATTCCCAGCGTTTCCTGGACCCCTACAAAAGACTATGAAATGATCTTCACTGAAAAGTATCGTTCAATAATACGTTTTCTCTTCTTCGTCCCTCATTTGAATGTGATAAGTTTGAATCCCCGTCATTCATTCATTCATTCAGTAGCATGTCCTTTGCAGAACCTCGCTCCCATAACAACCTTCCGGAAAACCTCTCGATCGTAAGCAAGATGTCCCGCGTCCGATACACCCATCTGGAGATCATGCGCCACATCCTGCACCCATCTTCTCTTTGGCCTTCCTCTTCCTCTCTTCCCAGGCATATACCCCTCCATTATTGTTCTCTCCAAACTTTCGTGACGTTTCAAGTGACCAAAATATTTCAATTTTCTTTATTTTATCGTTTTTAATAGCCAACCTTCTTGAATCCCCGTGCTCCAACATAATTCACTTTCACTGTTTTCTATTGTGTTCCCTAACAGATTCAGTGCCAAACAAACAAACAAAAGTAGGTTTGGGCCAAACATCGTGCACAATCACATGAACAAGTATAGAGTGTATTTTTAATGGCTGTGCAGTGTTTGATAATATTGCCGGTCCAAGTTTTGTATTCACCTCTGTAAAGTTCATGCAATATAATAGGTAAATACAAAACTTGGACCGAAATATTTTCAAACACTGCACAGTCATTAAATATTCTTCCTGTTATAACATAAATTTCCATTCAATGAGCATTAAAATTGCTGAAGACCACGAATCAAAACACATGACATGATGACCCTACTATGTCGATATATTGTCCTTATGTCCAAATGGGAAGTTATTTTATCCTTTGGCCCTGAATCAGTTAATATCTACTTGTTCCCGTGACTTGTGTAAGTGCTATGTATACATATTTCCTTTCATGTGTCTTGTACAAGTGCTGATCAGTGGCTACGATTACATACTTTCTGTTATTTCACTCGCCTCAATACTTCCCACTTCTGTTGATATTTCTATGCTTTTGATAAAACAAGCAAGGGAGGCCATGTGTGTTGTTTGATAGGCAATAAACAGTAATTATCACATTCTAAAACATGAAAGTCCCCATCCGTACATTAGTTTATGTATACATCACTTACTTTTCTCAACTCCTTTCCCGATGCCAGAAGTTAAATTAACCAAGTCACTCCAAATTATTACTCTTCTGATCTATACATGTGTTAACCCATCTTTACCACATGATGCTATGTCTCTTTTTGGTTCTTGTAAACCAGTGACGGGGACCGTCCGGCCAGTGAGCCGTATATTCATTCATTCATTCATTCATTCATTCATTCATTCATTCATTCATTCATTCATTTATTCATTCATTCATTCATTCATTCAGTAGCATGTCCTTTGCAGAACCTCGATCCTATAACAATCTTCCGGAAAACCTCTCGATCATAAGCAAGATGCAGGCGCCGATACACCCATGTGGAGATCATGCGCCACATCCTGCACACCATCTTCTCTTTGGCCTTTCTCTTCCTCTCTTCCCAGGCATTTTTTTTTCACATATCCTTTACAGGACATCGCTGTCAACAATAGCATCTTTCAGCTGAATGTTGATTTCTTGGCAAAATTACGCTCAGTAGTTTGCCATTGCTTTCTGAGCGACCGGCTCACATACCCCGTAAGTTACCGACACGGAGAGAACCGCTACCAATTCTCGCACACATCACGTGACTTACGAGAGTGTACGGGATTACGGAGAAAGTCGGGTAACACCTAGACCAGGGACACTGGCATTCCCGGGAATATACCCCTCCATTATTGTTCTCTCCAAATTTCGTGACGTTTCACGTGACCAAAATATTTTAATTTTCTTTGTTTTATCGTCTTTAATAGCCAACTTTCTTAATATTCAGATCTTAAAGTATGGATGCATTTGTTCTTTTCTTATCCAAGATATTCTTAGAACTCGTCGTAACAATTTGATATTCAAAGACATTTTATGCGCTGTTCAGCTTGTTATTAAGTGTCCAGGTCTCACAGGCGTATGTTGCAATGGGAAAGATGCATGCTCTTACAAATCTAATTTTTGTAGTCCTGTCTGTCCCACTTCACAATTTATTCAGTATTTATTCTTTGAAGAGGAATAGATATTCGTCTTTCAACTTCTGCCATTGATTCACATTGTTGGTAAACGATGACCCAAGATATTCGAAATTGTCCACCAACTCCAATTTGTCCTCATTACTATATATTTCTTTCTCAATATTAGCTTTATCTGTATCTTTCTTTTTGATATGTTAAGATATAAGTTGTGATTTTCACTATTCAATTGGGTTGAGTTTATTAGTTTTCTATACCATTCTGTGTTACGGATATCAATACTGTATCATCAGCATATCAAATCCCTGGTATTTCATAACCAGCTATATTTAGGGCATCATATTGCTCCCTTGAAACATGGACAATGAGCAGTCAAGCTGAAAAGCATCTGATGGCTGTAGAAATGTGGTTTCTGAGGAAATGCAAAGAATAACCATGGACAGACAGAAAAACCAATGACCAAGTACTACAGGAGACAAATGAACATCGTAAACTGATTAGAGAAAAATAGACGTAGACAGTCAAATTTTTTGGACATGTTATGAGAAGAAATGGATTGGAGAACTTAGTGACAACTGGCAAGATCGAAGGGAACAGACCAAGAGGAAGACCGAGAGGAAAATACCTGGTTGGCTTGGCCACATGGCATGGACGAGACAAATCAAATCAAATCAAATCAAGACAGGAACACTGAACTGATCCACGACACTGGTGATCGAGTGATATGGCGAGTCATGACCGCCCACGTTTTCCGGCATGGCACATGATTGATTGATTGATTGCTCCCTGTTTATATAATCTCTGACATTTATCATTATATTTTCGGCCGTATAAAGCCAGCGAAATCATTTGGACTGGTCCCGTCATGGCAACCGCAACGGGACTCAAAATTCAACAAATCTTCTTAAACGTTACATAAGCAATGATGGATAGTGCATTTTCCACTACGAGAAGACATGACTTGAAATAAGCATCTGTGTTCGGAATATCTTAATCTTACTACTGCGAGTAGTTCTTTCAAAACCGTACCATTGCAAAGAGTCGAATGCGCTTCAGACTGACCGATACAAAATCTGGAAAAGCAGTTGCGAGTACAAAACATCATAAATACCAGCTAGCATCAAAACCCTCACCAAAGAGAAGCATTTTCAGCCATCACATTAGAGGTGAGTTGATCAAATGTTCGACAAAATATAGCAGGATAAATCTTAAGTTATTTGAAATATAAAGGGTTAATGTTGTATCTTTGATACTTTCGTTTCATCACTAAAATGTTTTCATAATAAGTTTCGATGGTTGTTTACAACCTAGCTACCCTTTTTAACCCGACCCTCTTACAATCAATGTAGTAATCAGCAATTGGTTAATTGCGTCACGTGGTTTAATTAGTAATCGATGAACCACAAATAAACGTTGTGAAAGGTGGAGATTGTCTATCCAGAACTGCGGTGTATTTTTAATGACTGTGGGGTGATTGAAAATATTGCCGTTTAAAAGTTTGTATTTATCTATTATGTTGCATGAACTCCACAGAGGGTGAATACACAACTTGGAACGGCAATATTTTCAAAACTCCAGAGTCATTAAAACTACACCCTGTAGTCGATGCTAGTTCTCGTCGTTCGCTACCGGGGGCAAATACCGGCAACGTATTTCCTCCTGCATGCAGGTCTACAAACATGTGATGGTGCAAACACTGGACATACCTACAGCAGGCTCCTGCTGAAGGACTCGTGGCATTGGTCTCTGTTGTTGGTAGAAGACTATTCTTTGTCGAGCCGCGATGGTTTTGTGGTTAGTGCGATAGACTGACAGGTCTGTGGTTCGGGTTCCATCCGCCGCAGAGGTAGGATTATTGTTCCCCAGCAACGCGCAAGTTAAATGTTGGTTGCTTATCCTTTACAGGAAGTAGCAGTCATCTCTTGGCTGTTTGTGATTTTTCTTTACACTCAGTAGTTTGTCACACCTTTCTGAACGACCGTCACTCATACCATTATATGAAACCAGCGTAAGACGGTGTGCAGCGAAATCGCCTGCAACTGCGTTTCGAACGCGGTATGCGGGATTACTAATTGCATTCGTAACACCTTCGCCATAGAGTAGGCTCTGTTGAGGACGCTGTGGCGGAGGAGATATGAACGCAGACTGCAATCCCGGATACCACGTTTTAAACACAGCTGCGGGAGATGTAGAAGCTGACCCGCCTTGCGCTGATGTACATACAATGGTGTGAGTGCCGGTCGTTCAGAAAGTACTGGCAAACTACTGAACGTAAATTTGCACAGAAAGTCATAAAATGCCGGTGTTGACTGTGACGTCCTGTAAAGGATATGCTACTAATTATAGTTTTTTTTTTGTGACGTTAAGGTTCTGAAAGAGTTGACGTGTGCATCGGTGATGAAAACCGTAGCCACATTTCAGCATTTCTATATCTCATTGCTGTCTCATAGTTAACATTTAGTTTGTATGTTCTTTTACAGCACGCTGCAGTAAACCTTGGAATTTACTGGCTGTTTGTAATTTACCGGGCAATTTTTTGCGTTCAATTGTTTCTCACTGGTTTCTGTACTGCCGACTTTCACACCATCGAAGTCAACGCGAACCGATCCGCTCCCTAATGGCTTGTGGCTGATTTCGAACCTTGGACGAGGTATATCGGGGAATTGTGAAGCTTCATTCAATAACGCCAAAGCCACAGACGCCGACATTGCAGTACCATATTCCCACGCAATCATGTCAGAGAGGGCTTCAAATGAAAACTTTAATAGTGTGATAAAAATTAACAATAACTCTGCCATTGTCTTGTAACCTGTCAATATTGCTGTTAAGGATGTGAAGAGTGTTAAGCACTTGACACACGGTGCTGGCGAACTCGATGACGTCATAAGGACATATTAAAGATGGCTTCCACATTTTTGATATGTACCAAACGGGAGCAACGTACTGTTATCCTATTGGTTTCATCAGTGAAGGGATGAAACCTATAGAAATTGATCAACGAATGAAGGTTAATTATGGCGATGCATACCTGTCAGTCCAGCAAGTGTATGAGTGGAATGGAAAGTTTCAAGGCGACGTGACTTCTGTGACAGGCTGTTCACGACCGGGTTAGGCACGCCGATTAGTGATACCAGATAATTTTTTTTCTACAGGAATCCAAGCACTTTATCGGAGGTGGAGGACTTGCAATGAACACAGTGATGACTACATCGAGAAATGATACATCTGTTCTATACTTTTTCAGAATATTATTCTCACACACACACACACACACGCACGCACGCACGCACGCGCACGCACGCACACGCACGCACACGCACGCACGCGCACCCCGCAGCACACACGCACGCACACACGCACGCACGCACACATGCACGCACACACACGAACATACACACACACGCACGCACACACACGCACGCACACACGAACACACACACAGACACACACACACGAACACACACACACACACGAACACACACACACACACACACACACATTTACGGTTTTAATTTGAAGCCCCGTCGTATCAGCGAGGCAACTTCGTTTACTACAAGTCTGCTTTTGAACACTCCACCCGGTACTTCGAGGAATCGGGAAACTGTTTTCACTAACTCCTATTTTACAGACGCCCACTCTTCAGTCTCATATTCGCTCGAAATCGTGTAGGTTCCAGTCAACATGGTTTGCTACAAGCCATGTCTCCATTGATGTATCCAGTGCACGTAAAAGTCCAATAACATTGAACAAAGAAGTGGGAAAACATTCACTTTTCTCCACATATTCTGGTCCCGTGGGAGACAGCGCATGGTTCACACATTAGGTGTAACAGATTAACATCATTTCCCACTTTGTCAGCGGTGCTCATCCAGCGAGTTCTCACGTTCAAAGTGATGTCCAGACAAGCAGAAGTAAGCAGTCCTGAGAAAAAAGAAACCATACACGTGGAAACATGTAGAGAGAGAGGGGGAGAGGCGAGAATATATAAACAAACAGACACTGTGAGAATGAAAGACACGGCTAGGGAAAAAGAAGGGACAACAGATGGGAAAAAATGGAAGAACACAATAAAAGTAAGAGAAAATCAGAATGAAAGAACAAACGGCAAGAACAAATAAGATTGAATAATAGTAAAGAAAAATAAACAGTATATTGGAGTAAAAGAATTAATGAAATATTTATAGGACGAGGGAAACACGAAAGAAAGAACGAAAGAAAGAAAAGAAGAAAAGAGAAGAGGACAAAGAAATCAGAAAATAAGTGAAAGGAAACTAAGAATGAAAGACATAATGACAAGAAGAAGTAGAGACCGAACAATATAAACAGTAAAACGGTGTTTAAGAATAACAGATTTATGAAGGAGTGACAGAATGAATGAAAGAGGGAAAGAAAAGACGAACGAAAGAAATGAAGAGGGGAAAATATAACAGAGAATTAACATAACACGAGAGAAGAGAAAATAAGAATGAATCAAATAAGGATACGAATATATAGAGAACCAAATAGTAAAATCAGAAAAGCAATGTATAAGAATGATAAAATGGTTGAAAGAGTGACAGAATGAGTGAAAGAATGAAAGAAAGGACTAAAGAATAGAGGAGTAAAGAACAGAAGAAAATAGGATATAAGTAAAGAGAGCACGAGAATGAATGAAATAACGATAAGAAGAAACACAAACCGGACAATAACATTAGAAAAACATAAAATCAGTGAATTAAAGAAAATAGAAAGAACAAACGAAAGGCAGACAAGCAAAGCAGGCAGGCAGACACACAGACAGATAAATAGAAAGCGTAGCCAGAAAGTGATTAAATTGTCCATCATGAATATCCAGGCAATCATAGAATGTTTTATTTAATTTGAAATCGTTGAAGAGGTAATAATTTTTTGGTCTGAATGAGTTCCTGATATTCACATCAAAATAGTGAAATTTCATTGAAATTATACGTCATACTCTGAATGAAAACTGCCTGTATTAAAATTTTGTATTGTGAAATGACATGTCAGATAATAAGTTTTTTTTTTAAAGTTACTGGTTAGGTGAGTCTTAATTATAGATAGTTACATAACCTTTGCATGAAGTTGCAGTCAGCCCCAGCATTTTTTGGCTGTGTGTGATTTCGTGGCAAGTTTACGTTCAGTGGTTTGCTATTGATTTCTGAATGACCGGCACTCATACCACTGCATTTTTTTTCTCGCACGCTCGCAGGCTTTGAACTCAAGCGTGGCCCCTACACGCTACTTCTAGTAGCACTGGGCTAAATTTTGCGTGTGGATTAGCTTTCGCTATTACCAGTATTTCCTCGCCAGCAGGTGAACCCACTCCGACTTCTGAGGTACTTGTAATTAACATTCCATTGTCAAGGATGAGACGTCAACATTTATGTCCAACTGATCGGTGTAGGGCCGGTCTTCCTGGTCCAGCGGGTACAGGACTTTCTCCTAATCCCGTATACTCTCGTGAGTAACGTGACGTGCGCGAGAATCGGTAGCGGTTCTCTCCGCTTCGGTAACTTACGGGTATGTGAGCCGGTCGCTCAGAACGCAATGGCAAACTACTGAGCGTAGTCTTGCCAAGAAATCAACATTCAGCTGAAAGATGATGACGTTGACAGCGATGTCCTGTAAAAGGATATGCGAACAAACAAATCAAATAAAACCACCGGTGTAGGAGTTGAACCCGATACCTCGGCATCAATTGCGTTGCTTTATTTCAAAAGTATGAGCTTTTCGTTCAGAAAGCTATAGCAAAGTATTGAACGTAAACTTGCATAGTAAATTTAAAAAAACTCAAAAAATGATGGATTGACTACGACCCTCCTATAAAAACAAGCAACTGTATATGTACAGTGAGCACATCAAGTATCCATCACCTGCTGGAACTCGTAAATCACAGCTCATAACTGGCCATCACCATTATGTGTATGCGTGTGTGCGTGGGTGCGTGCGCGTACGTGAATGTGTGTGGGTGTGTGTTGGTGGGTGGCCGCGCGGGCGGACGTGCGTGAATGCGTATGCGTGTGTGAGCGTGCGTGTGTGTGTGAGTGTGCGTGCGTGCGTGTGTGTGCGTGTGTGCGTGCGTGTGTGGTGTGTTTTGTATGTGTTTTCTATATGTTATCTCTGAAATTGTCCATTGTAATGGCCAGTTATGAGCTGTGATTTACGAGTTTTACCAACTGTTGGCTAGTTATGAGCTGTGATTTATGCGTTTCACCAGCTGATGGCCAGCTATGAGCTGTGGTTTACGCGTTTCTCCATCTGATGGCCAGTTATGAGCTGTGATTTACGAATTTCATCAGCTGATGGTCAGTTATGAGCTGTGATTTACGAGTGTCTCCAGCTGATGGCCAGTTATGAGCTGTGATTTACGAGTTTCACCATCTAATGGTAGTTATGAGCTGTGATTTACGAATTCCACCCGCTGATCGCCAGTTATGAGCTGTGATTTACGAGTGGTCTCCAGCTGATGGCCAGTTATGAGCTGTGATTTACGAGTGTCTCCAGCTGATGGCCAGTTATGAGCTATGATTTACGAGTTCCACCAGGTGATGGCGGTAACGGAAGTTGTATTTATTCCGTACTATCAGCTATCAAACAGCTCCGTAACTAAAAGAGTAACTGGCCGTTAATGTATGAATATTTTTAAGGCTTTTTATTAAGTGGGCCCTCGGTTTTAGCGGTTAGGACGTTGTACTGACATAGTAGGATTTGAGTTGGAAAAAAGGGTCAGATGTACTTCTTAACGTTCGCTGTGGGTAGGAAATATTTGGGTACCTATTCCTTTTACATTCAGGTCCATACAATAGGATAGTCCTAACACTTCACATACAGTAGACGGTACAGGAGTTGATACCAGTAGTTACGGGACTATTTTTAAATATACATAGATATACATATACGGGGTGTATTTTTTAAAGACTGTGGGGTGTTTGAAAATATTGCCGTTCCAAGTTTTGTATTCACCCTCTGTGGAGTTAATGCAATATAAAAGGCAAATACAAAACTAAACCGGCAATATTTTCAAAAACCCCACAGTCATTAAAAATACCACCTTGTACTTAATCGCCCACGATACATTGATTGATACACATGAATGTAATCTTACTTGTTTCTTTTGGTTCTCTGGCTTTGAACATAAGCCTAGTCCATACACGTGCTACTGTGTATAGTGCATTGGGCTGATTTTTGCCTGTAGATAAACTTTCCACAGTTTCCAGTGTCCCTCGCCATCAAGCGAATCCACTCCTGCTTCTGAGATACTTGTAATTTACGTCTCCAAGTCAAGGACGAGAATTCAACATTTGAGTCCAACTAACCTGTGTAGGGGTTGAACCCTCCACCTCGTTATCAGCACGCCGGAAGATTAAGAGCAAATTCATTCATCCATTCTGCATTCTGCCAACTTATCTCCGTAATCTTACATGATACGTAACTACATCAAAATCAAATCAAATCAAATCAACTTTATTTTACTTTATTAACAAGGGGACACCAAGCATTAAACTTAATGCACCAAGCATTAACTTAATGATTCTCAATGCCAGGAACACAACCAATGTTGAGTTTAAATTGATTGAGCTGAGTTGAGTTGAGTCAAGAAATGACAGCACATCACTCAGGACATTTCCATACGCCCTCCGTCCAATCTTCATTCACATGCAGTATCTCAGCACTAATGGGTGTAGCTGAAATCTGAGCGTGTATCCACGTTGAGAGGGACGTGATGAGGTGGACAACATTATCTCAGATATATCAACGATGAGATGAAAT
Source organism: Cepaea nemoralis (assembly GCA_014155875.1). NCBI lineage: Eukaryota > Metazoa > Mollusca > Gastropoda > Stylommatophora > Helicidae > Cepaea > Cepaea nemoralis. Next base: position 118,180 of record JACEFZ010008697.1, read on the forward strand.
GTTATCTCAGTCTAAGATAACTCAACGTTGAGATGGACACTTCGAGATACACGCTATCTCCGTTTAAGATATCTCATCGTGAGATAGACATGTTCTCTCAGTCTAAGATATTTCTACGATGAAATTGACATGTTATCTCAGTCTAAGATATCTCAACGTTGAGATGGACACTTTGAGATAGACGCTATCTCAATCTAAGATATCACAAAGTTGAGATGAGCAGGTTGACACACACGTTATCTCAGTCTAAGATATCTCAGTGTTGAGATGGACATGTTATCTCAGTCTAAGATATCTCAACGTTGAGATGGACATGTTCTCTCAGTCTAAGATATCTCAAAGATGAAATGAAGATGTTATCTCCATCTAAGATATCTCAACGTTGAGATGGACACTTTGAGATACACATTATCTCAGTTTAAGAATCTGAACGTTGAGATTCACATATACTATTAATAGTAACAAAAACTACATTAGAGAAACGCTGACGTGTATTTTCAATCAGTCACGATTTCCCCTGAGCATCGATCTGGAGTCTGTTGACAGTGAAATAGTAGGTCGGGACGGCCGCGAATTTCAAGCGCTTAACCTTAAACTTCGGTGTTCTGGCGGTGGGGAGTGATCTCATTCCTTACACCACTCAGTTGAACTTAAACGTTGACGCCTTGTTCAGAAAGCATTGGCAAACTACTGAAAGTACAATTGCTAAGAAAATCAACCAATAGTCGATCGCAACGAACGCCAAAGAACCAGCAACATTGTTAGGCAGTGAACTATCTAAAGCCTTGGGAGGAGATGTTAACACAAAAGTTCTAATCCCCGTCAGGTCCTAGGTAAAACGATACAAAGATGATAAAGGACCTTGTACACACCATGAGTGAACTGAGCATATGGTGCTTAACCCATAGTTTAAAGACACACGGTGGATGAATATTATGCCAGAAATCCACTGCAGGAGATCCTCCTCCTGGAACGTCAAGCATTCCTTGCCCATATTGTCAAAGAACATTTCCAGCCGAAATAGGCCTAAACAGCCATCTCAGAACCCACGGCTCCATACTTTCAACCCCCCTGGATGAAGTGAATGGTCATCATCATTCTTGATGGACAAACAACAACATGCCGGCATACTTCTCCAGATATTTACATGTGCCCATTTTAGGCTGGGTTCAGATAGTAGCTGGGGTTACCTTTTTTATAATCCACTCCTATGCGGATTCGAACCCATGAGCACAGGGTCGACAAGCAAGCGTCTTGCCACTATGCTACCGCAGCTCCCAGGTCGAAGTGCTTTGCTGAATCATGACCTGGTGATATCCTACCCTGTCTGCCCTCAGTTGTTACTTACAATACTGATCCTTCACACCCTCGGGTTTCTGAAATTGGAAATGGGAAGGAGAATTCTGCAACAAATTTCCCATGGAGATAATGCCTTAGTACTGAATTGGGCGGAAAGTCCATAGCGAGCTCATTCCGATAGATGACCTAAGCACTGGTGGGTCGAATTTTTTTTTTTTTTTTTGGTTTGCGCTCGCTCGCTTTGAACTCAACCGTAGTCCATACATACTACTTCTAATAGTGTTGGACTGATTTGTACGTGTAGATTAGCTTTCCCTATTAACAGTGACCCTCGCCATCAGGCGAACCCACTCCGACTTCACAGGTACTTGTAATTTCCGTCCCAAAGTCAAGAACGATAGGTCAACATTTTAGTCCAATTGTCCGGTGTAGGGGTTTTAATCCCTTTCCTCGGTATCAGCACACCGGATGTTTAATAACACGCTTTCCTATCCATTCGGTTTATGACGACTTACTTGCTTCGGATATAAGAGATAAACCTCAGTCTCCCAGAAACTTCACAACCAGCGAGTAACACTAAACCACTACATCTCGACCAATCATGTAACTTAACATCAGGCAAGGGGAGTCTTGTGGCCAGGTGGGTAAACCAATCAATACATGGCGCTTTGATAGGAACAGAGTAAGTTAAAGGACGTTTATACACCTGGTGACGTTTATATACTCGAACTAGTCACCGACACCGTGACACGGGACCACTGTAATTAACGATAAGATGATAGACTAAACAGGGGCTAGAATATATTCACAGTCTGCATTGTTTGTTACTAGCTGTGAAAACACGTCGGATTAAACGAAACTACCAGTCTTTGAAGATTTCCCTAGGAAAGGAAAATTTGTCGGCATGTTAGTTTGCCCGAATCGGCAAGATGAAAGGAAAAAGACTGTGGCTTACAGTGTGGGAAAGGGGGGACAACGATTCTTGGAAGTTGCAACAGATTGTCTGCGATGGGGCCACCTTTTGTTGACATTGAATGACGTCACTCGGACAATCCCCGACTGTATGAAACATAACTTATTTGCCGCCAGTGTGAACAAGGAGTTGACCTAGGCTGAAGTGTCGACTAGCTCTGTTCTAATATAGAAAAGAATCTATTGTTGTCTGTATCAATTAACGTGAGGAACATGTGTCTTTCATTGGCAAAGTGTAGATTCGATTCAGGATAGAGCTGAGTTTTCATAAGGTATTCACTAGATAGCATTTAGATTAATAATGTAGAACAGTCTATTGATAGATACGAGTTTAGGACTTGAGCATAGTGTTGTGCTTTCGTGGGTAGGTATTCAAGGAGTGTCGTCGACAGTAGGCAATCGCATTGTTAAAACTAACTAAGTGTGAGAGGTCAATTAGCTCAGACTGGTTGGGAATAGTGACGTGGGATGACTATGTAGAAAGATTAGGATGGTTGGGGGATAGGGAAATGTTCCAATGGTGGGATCTTCCAGTGGGGTGTCTACTGGGGTTCTGCACTTACATTTGGTCTTTCCTTGTCTGTACCCTAACTCAGACCGAATGATGAGAGCTCCTAGCCCCATGACAGAGTTTGGTCACTGTTAATATATCTGAGTGAGGCCGTCGGCCTACACTCATCTAATAGGGGTCAGTAGTCCGGTTGCTCTCACCAGGTGTGTTCTCTCTTTCACAGGTTCCCCTCGGGTTATGAAGAAAACAAGCTGAACATCACTATTTCAGATCATGGATAAATTAGTGCGGAGAAGATTTATTTAGCGGTTTTTGCACTGGGCCATGATAAAATGGGTCTGAAGGAACATGGCTTTGTTGAACCGAAACATATAAGTATCCGGCAGAAGACTTCTTAGTGATAGGGATCACGGAAGTTGATAGTGAGATTATTTTCCATACCACATGGAACAAGAACAATAGTGAGATTATTTTCCATACCACATGGAACAAGAACAATAGTGATTATCTATGTAGAAAGAACAATAGTGATTATCTATGTAGAAAGAACAATAGTGATTATCTAGGAAACAGGAACAATGAACCTGGCGTTTTTACCAAATTATTAGATTCCTGTGAGACTGTAAACAATAACTGTGTAATGGTGAAAACTCTAGGACATTTAGAAATGAACCATGTTATTACAAGGGACAGTGTTTCCGTGTTTTCACGATGCAAGGATTGTTAAGTCTCAGAACTTTAAGGACATTTGGTAACATTGTGTATGATCGATTCAGGATAAGTATCGGATATATCCGTGATTGGGACCAGGTATCGGGGTTATCAAAAAGCTACTGGAGGAAGTCAACATCTAGCAGGAGGGACACATCGTTTGGGTGAGGTCATTTTGTGCTGAACTATGATGATGTTGTGTGGTCCTTACCGGGATGATCAGACTTTGCTCCTGAGCTGTTCGGTCTGATTCTGCAGACACACTAGAGTATACGACATACATTCTACACATACACTTCTCACATACATACACTTTTCTTCATTAAATTAATATTGTTATTAATTTTTAGAAGCTAGAGTTGTTTAGTATGTTGTTTTGGGGAAGTGTGAGAGGGGGCATGATCCAGTGGTGATAGGGAGAGAGAGAAAGAGGTTTCCAGTGACTGACGGAGTGTTGTGGACGGAATCTAGTGGATTCTCCAGAATAATGATATGGGGTTAAAAATAATGTGGGTGTTGATTCCCCTCATTCCAGGGACGACACTATGAAGGAAAACACGACACACCGCCAGCCATATATCCATTCAAACTATGTTGCCCCACAATCGACACTCCATCAGCGATGTGGCCAGTAATCACTCCGGACGCCTTTACCTCCAAAGGCATTCCTGGGAGTGATTTTAGCAGGTCGACCTGGAGCCCGGTTCAGTTTTAAAATTTCGCATTGATAGGAATTCGAACCGATGACCAGCAGTCCCCTGGCAAGCGGGCTAGCCACTGCGTTAATGTGGCTGAAGTTATAAATTAATAAACCACAGTTTGAGAAACCCTAACGTCTTGAAAGAACTTGGAAGCAACAGAGATGTGAGACGAATGTTTCGAATTCCTTGGACTTCCAAAGTAACTAACAACGACTGCCTGAAAGAGGCTAATGAAACTAGAATTGTATTTACACAACAATAAGAAAGAGACAACCAGCTTTCTTTGGTCATGTGATGAGAGGAGAGGCATTGGAGAACATCGTGGCAACTGGAAAGATCGAGGGGAAGAGATGCAGAGGCAGACCAAGAGAAATGATGCTGGATGAATTGAGACGGTGGCATGGAGGACTATCATCAGCAGAGTTGATCTAGAACACCAAAGACCGAGATCTGTGGAGAGCCATGAACGCCTACGCCAGCCGGCATGTCATTATTATAATGGACGTCTTCTTATAGTCCATACCTTGTGGTTTTTGTCATCCTGTCTGTTCACAGCCTTTTTTCTCTTTTACGGCTTTTTTATAACTCAAATGTTTCTCCTTACAATAAGGTCAAACTGCCCAGCATCTTCTCTCTTGTCTTTTCTCTGCGCCTCTTTCTCTCAAACTCTCTTATCACGGAATGATTTATTTTCTTTTCAGGAGAAGCCCACATAATATGGATTATCTTGAAGTGCAGTTGCTGCCATTGGGAACGGACAAGCAGACAGCGTGACATCCTGAACGCTCTCGTAGAGCAAGAAGAATAAATGAATCAAGCACGAATGTGGTTTTGCCAGACGGCTAAAACATTATGTCAAACGATGTGAAGCTAGACAAGAACGTCATGCGGGGAGTTCAAGAAGAATTATCAACAAACAGAATTGGTTTCATCAGTTGGTACACGCTGAGAGAGAGCCTGAAGAGAGGATGCGACCACTTTTGAACTAATAATTCGATGATCTGCTGAATAATTAACTAACTAACTAGCTAATTGTTGTGTAGTATAAATCGGTCACCGTGTGAAATAATTATCTAAAGGTTGAAGTCAGTGAGACATCCTGAATCAAGCTGATGTACAATGAGGATGATTTGCTGAATAACTAACTAACTAGCTAACTGACGTGTAGTTTTAATAAGTCACTGTGTGAAATAATTATCTAAAGGTTGAAGTCAGGAAAACACCCTAAATTAAGCTGATCCAAACACACGCCATAGTTATGTACGCTAATGTGTCTGCTGCTGACATCAAAGGTGGGATCCAGCGACACAGATAATAGGGTTATCGCAAATGCATCTCGCAGTGCAGGGACAAGTACGGAAAACTGGGAAGTACTTTTAATGTGTGGCGGTTGAGCGAGTTTCTTTGCATATTCTGCCTTTTATCTCATCTCGCATGGGTCCTCGACCACCTGGGATAAACCCGTCTATCTTTTGCATCTGCTACAGCTCTATCCGTGTCCATCTCGTATTATTCATTGTTGTCTCTACTTCTTTATTTCGTGTATTTTATAGCTTCCTCTATTTTCCCATGAAGGTTCCAAATGGGAGTACTATTGGACTATTAGTGTTGATGTTGTATTGCTAGGAGCACTATTGGACTAGGGGTCTGTAATGTTGCTAGGAGTACTATGGGACTGTTAGATATGTTATATTGCGAGGAGTATTATTGGACTATTAGGCTGTTATATTGCTAGGAGTACTATTGGACTATTTCGGCTGATATATTGCTAGGAGTAATATTGGCCTACGATTAAGTGTTGTGTTTGTGAATGTGTTTGTTTGCTGATGAAGGCTAATCGCCGCAACGTCCTGTATGTGTCTTAATTATGTTATGTAAAGCTGCACTACTTTGTTTCATTTTATATTGTTTATGAGTCGTTGACACCTTGCAGTCTTTACAGACCAAAGTATGTGAGTTGGAATGTGACCAATATTCCATCACAATGTCTGGGCAGAGCTTAAGAGGATCATGTGGCGCCCAAACGACATGACCTCTCTCTCGGCCTAACCTTGTGTTGCCCAGAGGAATGGGTAACCAATACGTCTGGCACAAGGTAGGCTGCAGACGCTGGCGGCGCAGCGTCAAAACCACCGCGACCTCGCCACCACGAGCAGGTGGCGAGTTATGGCCAGACCCTGACACCCAAGGGACCCGGCTTAGAGACGTTCAGCCAAGTCCCACAGGTGAGGGCCTCGTACGAGCCCGGACCATAAGGGCGCGCACATCTGTCGATCACAAGTGTCCGGACCTGTGTAAAGCGTGCACTATCGTCAGACTCTCCACCTGACTTTAAGCGGACCCCGCGACCAGCGGGAATAGGCCCGCCAGAGCTGCCGCAGGAGATATTGCCTGTCTATTGCAAGCAAATCCCCCATCCTTCCACTGTGCGGATCTCGCGACCGGCGAGAATAGGCCCGCCGGAGATTAAGCTTGTCTGCTGCGAACAAATCTCTACCGAAAGACTGAATAAGTAATATTGGACTATTGGGGATGTTATATTGCTAGGAGTACTATTGGACTACAAAGGCTGTTATATTGCTAGGAGTAATATTGGACTCTTTCGGCTGTTAAATTGCGAGGAGTACTATTGGACTATTTCGGCTGTTATATTGTTAGGAGTACTATTAGACTAGTAATTCCCCCTAAGGGGAATTTTAGGGTTTCCAGGCTGGAAAGTGGGGGGGGGGGGGGGGGAAGGAGGGGAATTAAGATTATTTTAAGATCGCGTTAATACAAGAACCGATTACTTCTTGTTGTTTTTCTCTCCATGCTTTATATTTCTGTACTTCTCGCCCTTCTGAAATTCGTTTTATAACGTAAGTAGACCCGCAAATCGCGTTTTATGTAGATGTCTAGACTTGTTCTAGTATGTGTTATTAAATTTAGCTTCCATTTTTACGTATACTGCATAGGGTCGGGGGGAATTTATACGGAGGAAATATGAAAGGGGCGATGACATTCTGAACATATGGTGCATGGGCCAAAAAAGTTTGAAAACTACCGTGTTAAAGAATCCCCATTTCAGTATAGCCATATAATGAAACAGATAACCACGGTAGCACAGTCGCTAGCAAGCTAGTATGCCTGCGGATCTGGTTCTCGTAAATTTGAATTCCCTTTTGATATAGGTATTTTTGTTTTGTTTCCAGTGACCTGGGTCCCAGGTCTATCTAGCCTAAGACAGACACCGGGAAATTTACTGGGAAGTAAAGGCGATCAATGTAATATTGACTATATCACCCTTCGAGTTCCGATTGGTCTAAAGATATTGAGCTAGCGAAATACAACCAAGACGCCGCATGACCCGAAAAGGGGTCCTATTGCTTATTTTGCACATTGAAAGCTAGTAATACCTTTCGCGGTGAAGGTTTCCATTTAAAAAAGAAATAATAATTCCATTAACCGTAACCACGTCGAACCCTACCTCCCAGAAAACACTTGAGGTGGCGATACACAGGCTGGGATCCAGAGGGCTAAAAAAATTATTTTTCCACCCTCCACACCTTCCACGTCAAAATGATGGATAGAACCGTGTCTAGCATCCATAAAAAATGTACAACTGAGGAACTCATGAACTAAGCAACGAAACAGCGTGAACAGTTAGTCAACTTGCATCATAGACAAGCGTCCTTTGACTTCACGTGTAGACGTTGTAACCTCACAAATGATTGAGGCTTGCTGCAATTTTGAGAAAGAACCGGGAGAAATTGAATGCGGTTCCCCAGACCCGTTATTTGCATGCTTTGAAAATTTACCAACTCAAATGAGGTTGTCCTCGGGGATAGTGCAGAGTCGCAGGTCAGTTTATTAGGAAATCGCAGACTATTGATCAGCTCGACGGGGCTCAAAATACACATGTTGCTCACTCGTTTCATCTCGGCAAGAGGCCAGTTTGCAAGGACAGATGATTAGCCACATGGAGACAAGATAATCGTCATTTCTTGGATACGTTATGCAACGAGAAGGTCTAGGAAAGGTTATGACACACGTGGAGATCGATGAGTGTTAAAGACAGAGCACTATAGGGGGATAAAATGATGGATGGAAGATAAGATGGCAGTGACGATTGTCAATTGATCCTGTCAAGGGCACAAAGAATAGATTATTGCAGAGATACAACTCCACCGGGCGGCATGGCATATGATGATAATTAGACCAAGCAGGGGATGGACTAGTTGGGAGGTTGCAATATCTGCCTTGGACACGAGAAATTCTAGTTATTTATGACGCATTTGACACGAGAAAATCTTGTTATTTTTACCATATCTGACACGAGAAAATCGAATTATTTTTACTGCATCTGACATTTTAAAAAATCTAATTATTTTTACCATATCTGACACGAAAATCTAGTTATTTTTACTGCATCTGTCTTGAGAAAATGTAGTTATTTTTACTGCATGTGACACGATAAACTCTAGTTATTTTTAATGTATCTGTCTTGAGAAAATCTAGTTTTCACTGCACCTGACACGAGAACATTAAGTTATTTTTACTATATCTGACACAATAAAATCTAGTTATTTTTACTGTATCTGTCTTGAGAAAATCTAGTTATTTTTACCGCATCTGGCACTAGAAAATCTAGTTATTTTTACCAAATCTGATACGAGAAAATCTAATTATTTTTACAGCATCTGACACGAGACAATTTAATTATTTATACCATATCTGGCACGAGAAAATCTAGTTATTTTTACTTTATCTGACTCGAGAAACTCTGATTCGTTTGGTTTTTTTTAACCTCACCTGGCTCCAGTAAATCTGGTTCCCTTTAAGAATTTTGGATCGAGCAAATCCGATTTGTTAATTACATCTGGCTCGAGCTAATCTGGTTAATTCATTTTACACCTCTGGCTGGCGCAAAAACGGTTATTTTGTGATATCTGACTGTAGCACATCCGGATCTTTCACTCACATCTGACTGAAGCAACTCTTGTTCTTTTATCACATCTGGCTGTAGAAAATCTGGTTCTTTTATCACACCTGGCTGTAGCAGATCTGGGTTTTTCAATCACATCTTACTGAAGTAAACCTGGCTCTTTTATCACATCTGGCTGCATCAAATTTGGTCCTTTTATCACATCTGGCTGCATCAAATTTGGTCCTTTTATCACATCTGACAGAAGCATATCTGGTTCTTTCACTCACATCTGGCTGAAGAAAATCTGGTTCTTTTATCACATCTGGATTAAGTAAATCTGGTTCTTGTAACTGTAGCGTAGCGTCAGCTACGATGATAAGGAATCTATCAAAGTGCTGTGGATAGACTTTCTAAGAATAGAAAAATAGGTCACTGGAGAAGACAAGACAGAATAGCTCGTAATTCTAGGCGGAATAAAGGTCCCAGAACAAGTCTAATCTTCTGACAGTGTTCAGGCAGACAGGAATGGCGTACAACTATACTGGTTTGATACAGACAGTCTGCCAAGGTTGTCTAGCTACGTTGCCTGAAATAAAACAAAGCTCGAGCCCCCAACTCTACTCACTCTCATCGACACGGAGAATGACAGAGTAAAATATTTAACAGAGACAAACTTTCGTGACTTCTCACTCTACTATGACTAAGATTACTAATTAAGGTAACAACTAGCGGTTGTAAATTTTAGAGACTACAAATGTGATAGTTTAATCATTGACATGGCCTGACAAAGCTGGTATTATTTGCATGTAGATGGTGGTGGTGGTGGTGGCCAACGGTAAGTTTGGCCACTTATCTTCTGGTTCTCCGGCTTACACAGTGCGTGTAAACTCTATTTAGTAGGCATAAGTGAGATGGTAGTAAGTGATGCTTCTCAAAAGAGTCACACAGGTTGGCGCATCTAAAGCTTGGCGCTGAAGGTGTCAAATCTGTGAAATATATACAGCGAGAGCAGTTGACTCTTCTGTCGAGACATCGGTAAGCATCGGCCATGGATTGTTCCTGATGGCCGATTACATCTCATAAAATTTTCAGAAACAAAATAGCATGAGCTATCTGTCCCTGCTCCCTATAAGTCCCTATCCTAGGATAAATAGAAAATCACTGACTTAAGGAAAACAGCTAAATAAGATCATTCTATGTTTCCTTACAAATGAATATAATAATTATTCAGTAATAATTAAACATATCATCATATAATGCATATCATAATTATATTATTAAAATACAATAATTACAAAGTAATCTAGAGGTAGATACATATAGAATCTATTAAACAGATTACATATTATAGATATTTATGTTCAAATTCTGAAGCTATATTTCTAGCATATAATTAATAATGATTCTATATAACGTATATTTTAAAATACACACAATTTATGAAATTATCATAACAGAATAAGATAGGCTGAAAGTTAATGGAGTGGCAGACAAGAACAGGACTGCGAATTGGTGAGAAATCACCGATAAGAATTAACGAACATGCCTAGGATCTACCACGCTAGTATTTGACATTCGTACGTGTTTAGTAACATTTCTTATTTTCACGGCATCGAAATATTCATTATTATCTCTAAGTATTCGCAATCCTATCACATCCTTGAAATATCACCACTATAAACGGCCTCATGTTATTTCCTAAACTAACTGCTCGATTAGTATGGCCTAGTCTACTGCTATACGGACTAATCGAAAATTGGGTTCTATCCGACTTTATCAAGTTTACAACTCTCTCACATCGTGTACACCTCTCTAAACCTCATGTAAAGGTAATTTTCTACACAGTTATGTTTTACCCTTTTCCCTGCGTGCTTAGTAAACTACCTGTACGAAGTATAATATACGCGATCGAGTTTAGTCGGTAAAATAATTATTATGGTTAATATTTAGGTAAAATAACCTATTATCGGCGGTTTCCAACTTTAACTACACACGGAAATCTCGGGCGCACACGGCAATATATTATATCGATACACATAACTATTCCTTACCCTTCTAATCTACTGACCGAACTTGTCAGGTACAAAAATTTTGCTCTAGGTTTCTCTCTAATATATTGTAAATATATTTATGGCCGTAATACGTGCCAAAGATAAAACTCTTAACACTTTATAAGTATTTTATAGAGCCTAGCGACTAGCAGATGTTTTCGCACCGACGTCTAGATTGCGAAAGAACGATTTTAGGTATTTTTCTCCTGACCGGAAGTGGTCGTGCCAGGGAGTTCGTTTCCTTTACTTTATCCGACCAAATTGTGCAATAGTCGTAGCCAAATTTGTAGATTTGGCTTTGTAAATTCAGCCTCTCCCCCCAATCCTACTATAACGTATTATTTCATATTAAACTAATAACGTCAATTAGCAGTAGATTTATGCTATAGACATGGACTATCTATCCATAGATATATAGGAATAAAAACACAATTAAATTCTTCTATAATTACATAAGGGGTTTACAAGGATTCTTCCCCAGTTTAAGCAAAAGATGATGGGGAAGCTGGAGACTTCGTCACAGTAACCGCTTCTGGCTGATATTTATAATTTATAGCATATGCGATTCTGATTTCAGAAATGTAGAGGATATAAATGGAATCAGCATTGGGGGACGAAACATCAATAACATTAGATATGCAGATGATACAGTATTAATTGCAGACAATGCGCAGGACCTGCAACAATTAGTAAATGCGGTTATTGTACACAGTGAGCAACTGGGGTTAGAATTAAATTTTTAAAAGACTCAGGTTATGGTCGTCACTAGGAAGGAAGAAGTGCCACAATGTAATATACAAGTAAATGGAAATATTCTTCAACAAGTGAATCGGTACAATTATCTTGGAACAGTCATAACATCTGATGGGAGATGCCTTGAAGAGATTAGAACAAGAATCGCCATGGCGAAAGTAGCCTTTAGCAAGATGAAAAACATTCTGACCAATAAAAAGATGTCAATTGAAACGAGAAAAAGAGTGTTGAGGGGATACATAGAGCCTGTTCTTTTGTATGGATGTGAAACTTGGACAATGAGCAGTCAAGCTGAAAAGCATCTGATGGCTGCAGAAATGTAGTTTCTGAGGAAAATGCAAAGAATACCATAGACAGACAGAAAAACCAATGACCAAGTACTACAGGAGACAAATGAACATCGTAAACTGATTAGAGAAATTAGACGTAGACAGTAAAAAAAATTTTGGACATGTTATGAGAAGAAATGAAATGGAGAACTTGGTGACAACTGGCAAGATCGAAGGGAACAGACCAAGAGGAAGACCGAGAGGAAAATACCTGGATGGCTTGGCCACATGGCATGGACGAGACAGGAACACTGAGCTAATCCACGACACTGGTGATCGAGTGAAATGGCGAGTCATGACCGCCCACACTTTCCGGCATGGCACATGATTGATTCGTTGATTGATTCTGGTATAAGCACATTGATTCTAGTCGATCTTAAGGAGTTCAGGCACTGTGCTTAGATTCTCCTTGTGTAATCTATGGGCGGAAGCTGGGGCGATGTTCGTGTGCAATGTAAGTAGTCTCCAATAATACACCCCCCACCCCTGCCCCCCACAAAAATGATACGAAGCAGAGGACGACAAAGATAATTCTACCATTGGTACGCTACAGAATAGACTGGTAACGGTAATCATTCACTTAGAAAGTATCGCCGAGGAACCTTGTGTTGATGCTCCCATCAGGTACCTCTACGACAGTGGTTCTCAACCGGTGGGGAATTCCCCCCCCCCTCCCCAGGGGAAAATTTTAGGGTTTCCAGGGGGGGGGGGGGGGATGAAGACCATTTCAAGATCGCGTTAATACAAGAACTGATTACTTGATATTGTTTTTCCCTTCATTCTTTACAGTTATGTACGTCTCATACTTCTAAAATTCATTTTATAAAGTAAGTTGGCCCACAAATCATGTTTTATGTGAATGTCTAGACTTGTTTTAGTATATGCTATTAAATTTACCTTCCATTTTTACGTATACTGTGCAGGGGTGGGGGGATTTTTAGATAGGAAATATGAAAGGGGGAGGGGGGAATGACGTTCTGAAAATACGGTGAAGGGGAGCACGGGCCAAATTTTTGATAGGAAGTGGGGGGGATGACGTTCTGAAAATATGGTGAAGGGGGACAAGGGGCCAAAAAAGGTTGAGAACCACTGCCCTACGAGGTCCACGTTATTCGTGGATTAAAAGGATAAAAAGGTTAAAATGCAAGAGGCTCGACTTCGTTGCATCGAATCATATCCTATATAGCATAATATAGCTGGGTCTCTCCCCCGCATAGCATCAAACCGACTGCCGACAATGTCGCAGACAGTGGCAGCTCTGTAGATCCGGCAAGGGGTCTCATAAAGAACTGCACTCCAGAACCGAATGACGGAGCCAGCTAACGAACCTTCTGTTCTCAGAGCAGACGGCTTAACCACTTATCCCAAGAGACTCCAGTTGATTAGATTAAACCAAGCAACTCACCACGCGTTTCGTGACGCCCTGTAAATTAAGTGTTTTTCTTAGCTGGTTATGTAGTTATGTACAAGACCAATATTAACTTAACGTAAAGTCCTGCAGCCAACCATGGAGCAGATGGAGTTTATTGTCTGGGACAGAAGTTAGTTAAATGTTAACTGTCTAGGACAGATAGGCATAATGTGCTAACCATCAGGGACAGAAAGGGTTTGCACGTTAACTATCTAGGACAGATGCGCACAATGTGTTAATCACCAGGGACAGAAAGGGGTTAAGTGTTAACTGTCTGGGACATTTCTAATAAAATGCCCTAATCAAACGTTAATTGCCGGTCTCTTTGGCTGAGGGGTTGCAACACTTTCTCCGTAATCCCGTTTATCACGCAGTCTCGTAGCGGGAGAGAACTGGGAGCGGTTCGACCCCCACTGGTGACTTGCGGGATACTGAGCCGGCCGCTCAGAAAGCAATGGCAAACTACTGAGCGTAATCTTGCCAAGAAATCAACAGACAGCTGAAAGATGCTGCTGTTGAATGCGATGTCCTGTAAAGGATATGCAAAAAAAAAAAAAACCGTTAATTACAGTATTCGCTGCATTAATAGAAAAGAACCACAACCTAAGTTGTTAGTTTAAAAAAGGACATTGTAGAGACATTAGCTACCTTAGTTGTATCAATGTCCGACATGGACTCCAGTGCGAGCAGTGTTCTGGCCTTTACGAGACCATTGACCTCCTTTCCATTAGAACACTGCACTTTGAAACATCAGGAGACAGATACTACAACCGACTCCAACAGTTCAACGGGAACGATCTAACACTATGCAAGGCGTTGGTGCTGATTGTCTACCATCATGAAGGGAATTATTTATATTCTCGTGCAGTCTCGCAGCATACAAAATTTGCAGTCCTCGAAAAACTACATCTCAGAAACCATAGTATATTTTCCTTTCATTATCCAGAAAAGTTTTTGCCAAGAATACCCCTCAGGGATGCGACGAGACTTACTGGACAGTATGCGTCACGAAACTGGCGCCCCCTGCATGGCATTACCTAAGTAAATATTCATGGAATGTGCGAAAACTTCTTTTTTCAGGTGCCCGCTGTCTTGATGTTCATTGTGTGGCTGGCATGTGGAAATTGTAGGAAAATGGAGTAAATTAACATAAGTTCTTTCCACAGGGAATTACATTGTAGTGGCTGGAAACACTTGACGAGTAAAGTAATACGACTGTCGATTAACTCTGTATAAGTGTTTCGGTCAAATAGGGCGAACTAAGCGCACTTTAGAAGATCGTTTGTACTGAAAAAGAAATCATTTCCGATAAACAGATACTGATTGCAATTGCGTTGGTTACATAAAAGACTAGGTAGACAAGCGATCATGCTTCGTTTCTTCTTCCTCTTCCTCTTTCTCTTCTTATGTTTTTGCTGTTGTTGCTACTGCTCCACTGCTTCTTGTTATTTTTCTCCATCTAAGTCTCTGATCCCCGATTGCAACCCCACAACCAACTAGCACCAAGATGTCATATCTTTTGCTATCTCCTCAGCTCTATCCATGTTAATCATCTTATTTCGCGTATAATATTCCATTTCTTCTACTTCACGTGCTGTCTCTCGCAGTTCATACTTAGTTCTAACGTTCCATGTGCTAGACCTGGTGATTCTCCTGTGTGAACGGAGGTAAGGCAGCGATCCTGTCTCCTTGCCACTCTCACCACATCGCGTCATACTGCACTAGAAGAGCTTCATTTCAGCTTACTGCCCGAGTCCTTCTTCTTTCCTCGAATTTAGACTTATTCAATGTCGGTTGGATTGTGCAGATAAAGTTGTCTACGGGATGGGGTAGCCAGTTCCATACCATGCCTCCTGTATCGCCTCTTACGACATGCATGGTATGTTACAGTTTTACTGTTCCAGTTCCAGTTCCAGTTTTCAAAAACAAAAATTCCAACTTCGTCCTCGTCTAACCTGCTTCATCAGCTGTGGTTATAATTGAGGATCGTGGTTTTTGTGGGTTTATTCACCCTAATTCTTGTCTTGTGGGTCCTATCTCGGACTGGTTATGTAGCGTTTGTGTCTGTGACGTCAGCAGTGGTCGGCGGCTATCCTTTGTGCTCTTCTGTTGTTATGGTTTTCTTTGTTGGTGTAGGCTCCTGGTTCGTCTGGCTTTACTGGCTGCAGTCCTTATAAGGACTTTTGATTAGGTCATTTAGTCTTCTTCGTTGTGTATTTTGTGTAGGAGCTTTTCGACGTTTCTATTTTCCTTCTTGTACTTTTTGTCATCTTCGAGTTTTAGCTTCGGCCATATCTTTCTTTCCTCCGCTGTCAGCCATGGTACTTTCTCTCCATCTTTTATGTAGTAATGGTAGTCGGTATTTCTTTCTATGATTTTTTGTGGCCAATCTACCGGTCGCCTGAGTTTTTTTGGTTTCTTCTTTTCTCTTTCAATCCAGCACCTTTCGAATTCCTGGTCTCTGATTTGCTCCTTCCTTAGGAACTCTCGTAGCTCTTCCAAAGTCCTCCCCCGGGGCTGCTCCGTGTCTTCTACAGGGCGCTCGTCTTGGTTTGCTTCAACTGTCTGACGCGATATTGTCGTGGGTGGGTTGCTGGCTGTGTCCAGCGGATCCGGCTCGTCCTCTTGTTGGATGTCTTCTTGCGGTTTCTCTGTGTGTTTTTTTGTTTCTTGTGCTGATTTGCTTTGGGTTGGTTCCCTTTCGATTGTTAGAATTTCACTGGCCGATTTGATGTCTCGCAGAATCTCTTCATTTATCTTTACCATCTGCCTCATATTCTCCACCTCTTGTTTGATGTCTCGCTGGATCTCCTTTATTTCGGCAAGTAGTTTCTCATTGTCGCTAGTTGGTGCCGTTGTTTGCAATAGCTTGACTTGTTTCTTTAACTCGTCGATCTGCTTTTGAAGTTGATCTCTTTCGGTTTGTGCTATACCCGTGGCTGTCTCGCCCCTCTGTATTGCTTCCTTGAATGGAGTCTTTGTGATGATGGCGATTTTTAAGACGTCTCTATGTCTCTGTAGGTACGGACAGCCTAAGTATCTTGCGCCATGCTTGCCCAGGCAGTTGGCGCACTTTCTTTTGTTGTTGGGAGCTCGGAAGTCCGTGTCCAGCTTGGCCAGCGCTTGAAAGCGTGGTGATCGGCACAGTATCGGCAGATTTCCGTCTTACTGTAACACGTAGCTCTACTGTGGCCGGCCTTTTGACATCTGGAACATTGCGTGATTCTTGGTATGAATCTCTCTGGTTGCTGCATTCTCTTGTTGAATGCTACTGTGGGCGGCATCTCTCTGCATTCCGACGTCACTACTGCCAAGGTTGTAGGTATCTTGGAGTAGGTGAAAAGCCGCTCCGCCTTCAAGAATCGGATGTGAAGATTCTCTTCACGTAGCTGCTTCAGGATTTCTTCATCTGTCAGCTCCACAGGAATCCGCTTGATAACCCATCGGACTGTTTTTGAGTCGGTGTTTCCGACTCTGGTGTCTTTCTCCTCTTTCTTCTCTGCTGTCTTGATTCTTGACTGTGTTGGGCTGTCAATCTTCTCCCTCGTAGTAGCTTCAGTTATAGCTGTAGTATCAGGCTCTTTGATGCAGCTAGCAGGTGGGCTCTCAGCGTTCTTCTTCTTGTTGTCGGCTCCCACGCTGCTCATCTTGGCAACAGCGTGTTTCTTGTTGGATTTTCCTCGTGGCATTTTTCCCGCGAATCAGGCTTCTTGACAGAATAATGCGACTTGACTTGTTAGCGCTCGCAGTGCGAATGACGATCTTTGCCAGTGCTATACCATGCCACATGTATCGCCTCTTATGACATGTATGGTAGGTTACACTTTTACTATTTTTTGCTGGTAATACACGGGAAATCCTGCATAGATTAAACTAACAACAGAACACTCGCTCAGTACTATACTCCACAAATTATATTTCTCCATTTTCATTGTGGTTGTTGAGACTCAAATGTCAGCGATACAAATATAATAAATTAGTATATTAAAAGGGCATATGGAATACATATTACAAGTAAAAGAGAAAGAATCTAGCAAATTAAAGACTTGAAAGGTTATCAATAGGTAATTCCCGATACTTCGTTGACTTGTGTTTCTGAGACGTAGAGGGCTGAGTGGTCTCGAGGTATGGTGTCCGCCTCGAGTGCTGGAATTCCCGGGTTCAAGCCTCGATAAGGACGGGGAGTTTTTTCTCGTCGACGTCTAGTAACAAAATTTCTCCTGGTCTCTGGGTATGAAATTGGACGCCCGTGTGTATTGTTGCGCACGTAAAAAATCCATTGGCAGTTGGAAATCGAAAAAGAGTAACCTAACGGCGCTGTCCGGGCAAAATTTCGAGATAAAATTCTACCCAAAGAAATTCAGGATCCTCGCCGGTGCTACTGAGTTCGTGCACTGAGCTGAGTTTCTCTTGACTCAGCCTTGCGTTAGGAATCGAACGGAGCACTTATGAGAAACACCCGCGTGTGTGTTCATCCGTCGACTAAACTAAACTAAACTTCTGAGACATGTATTAATATATGTATGCTTTATAGGACATTCTCTCTTGCCTGCCCACCCGGCAGTCATGGGTTTGAATCCACATCGGGACATCTTGTTAAAAAAGGCCTGGGCTCCCAGATCGATCTAACTTAGGGTGAATACCATATAATGTATTGGGAAGTAAAGGCGGTAGATGTGATACTGACCATATCATCCATCGAGTGACAACTGGCCTTTACAAATATGGCGATAGCACCTTATACTTAATAGCTCTCAAGGCATGTAAAAGGGTCCTTGACTTTAATTTGTAACGTCTACTTACAACAATAATATTACAAATAATACAACATTCACGAAAACACAAGCGTCAATTAACTATCCAGGTGTATCCCCGCATGCTATACTGCCGGCCTTTATGGCACATGGGGTGGCCAACGCGTTCCACAATCCAGCAGACCGAGTTAGAAATCAGCCGCAGGCCATTTGAAAGCAAAAAGATTTGCGTTGATTTTTTGTTTACGATAGTTTGAGCGTCGGTCGCTTAGAAAATAATGGCAAACTGCTAAGCTTAAAACATGCCTAGAAAATCACAGTCATAATATGCCGAGGTTGATGGCGACGTCATGTACATGACGTGCTACAAACTGTTACATGCTATACTAACAACAAGAAAACAGTCATCTATAATTGTTTATAATGATATTCGAAAGGCAAATATTTTTTTTTCAAGAAGAAGAAGAAGAGGAGGAGGCGGAGGCGGAGGCGGAGGCGGAGGAGGCGGAGGAGGAGGAGGAGGAGGCGGCGGCGGCGGCGGCGGCGGCGGAGGAGGAGAAGGAGGAGGAGGAGGAGGAGGAGGAGGAGGAGGAGGAGGAGGAGAATATAATTCTCTGCGGTCGATAGCGTTAAATCAAAATTCTTCACAACAGTGTAGAGCTTTCCCGAAATATTCGATTTAAAGTGTTTCTGTTATGTATAGTAATATTTCTTCTTCGTCTTCTTCTTCTTCTTCTTCTTCGTCTTCTTCTTCTTCTTCTTCTTCTTCTTCTTCTTCTTCTTCTTCTTCTTCTTCTTCTTCTTCTTCTTCTTCTTCTTCTCTTTCTCCTCCTCCTCCTCCTTCTTCTTCTTCTTCTTCTTCTTCTTCTTCTTCTTCTTCTTCTTCTTCTTCTTCTTCTTCTTCTTCTTATTATTATTATTATTATTATTATTATTATTATTATTATTATTATTATTATTATTATTATTAATATTATTATTATTATTATTATTCGTCTTCTTCGCCATCTCTTCTTCGTGTATTTATTTATTTCATTTTCGTTTGAATAATGTAGTATTTACTGATACTGATTTAAGTTTCTTGCAAATGTTTAACCACAAATCTTACTACATACAGTTACATACTCTTACAACATATGGACAAATACTACATATAATCAAATGCTGTTACCACATATGATCAAATATTCTTGCTAAATATTGTTAAAATATTCTTACAACATACGGTCGAATACTTTTACCAAATATGGGCAAACATTACATGCGAGAATTCCATGGCTTCTTTGCTTACAACCATTGATTACACATTTGCCAATAACCGCCAACACTAGTGAATTACGCTTCACAAAGGCCACATGTGGTCACATCTTAATGAAGCTGTCCGTATACCAGATTTTGTGTTTCTCTATGACGACCCTGTCCTTCTTTTCTCTTGGTCTGACATTTCTAACAAGAAAAAATCTGGATGTTACTAAATTCGGATTACGTTGGTTCCCAGAACTGGTTCTATTAGGTTTCTGGAAGACAGCCCAAAATAACTAGCACAGACGCAGACGATTTTTGACTTGTTATTGTCTTTACTTCGTGTCCTGGTTCCAGCAAATAATGGCTGCTTATTGAGGGAATTTCTGATGATCTAAATTGTTCTCGAAGTTTGTCTGAAATGATGGCAAATCTTAGCCGGGGTTAGCCAGATGAAAGTGTGCATTTTGTGAGAGTTTGTGAAAGCAGAATAAAGTGCACAAGACAATTCATGCGGTTTTGTAATATAATATTCGAAAGCTGATTTGTGTACGAACTCAACTCCTTCGGTCAAGAAATCATAAAACAAAAATATTGTCGCCGATACGCCAAAATGGCATGGAAATGGCGCAATTTCTTCTTCTTCTTTTGCTTCTCCTTTTGTTCTTTAGACATTGTGTAAGAGTCTGTTGACATTAAACTATCAAACACTTCTGCAGGAGACATTGCCTAAATAATCATAAACAGATATACCTTCACACCCAAAAAATGCCATTTATTGTAATCCCCAAGAGGATTGCTCATTAAGGCAAACAAAGTGAGGTGATAAAATCTGTCGGAAATGTAGAACAGACACAAAAGTCCACAACAGAAATTATCATGGCAATTGAACATAGGTGGCAGAGAATGGGAAGACCCCCAGTGGATAGCTCGATGTGTGACTGATAACAAGGGCAGTAGACATGGCTTATAATAGAGAGAGATTTCAATAGATTGTTAGGGGTTACATTTATACACAGGACACCGGATGATGATGTATTTCCCATCTGTCCATTTTCAGTTTGCCGATGATTGGTGTATCTAAGGCTTTACAAACCTTGATCCACTCCTTAGCAGATCTATAGATGTACCAAAGGTGTTCAGGCAGCCATCTTGCAGCCATTAGTGTCCTGGGCGTTGATTCTTGTATTTAAGTGCTAGAGTCACTCGGTACAGGAGCGGCTGGCCGAGTGGCTAGAATGCCGGATTCTCCTACGGGAGATCCGGGTCCGAATCGAAAGTTAAGGTGTCGAGTTTTTTTCTGTCGGGGGCAAAAAGAAACCTCTAACCTGCACAGTTCGAGGCGGCTGCACTAGCCAGGCGACCTTAATTTCTCAGGCTCAAGAGCGCCCTGCCTTACACTGCAAGGTACAATATTGGCAGTAAATGAAATGACACAGTCACTCAAAATGTATTCTTTCTTTTACTCCCAGTGTACTCTTCAAGAAAAGAGAAGGTGAAGCGGTAGGTGGTGTAAGAAGATCAAGTACTCTGTTTTCGTGACCTTGTGCTATATTAATAATTGTTGTTGCTGCTGCTGCTGCTGCTGCTGTTGTTGTTGTTGCTGCTGTTGCTGCTGCTGCTGCTGTTGTTGTTGTTGTTGTTGTTGTTGTTGTTGTTGTTGTTGTTGTTGTTGTTGTTGTTGTTGTTGTTGTTGTTGTTGTTGTTGTTGTTGTCGTCGTCGTTTCTTCTGTTGTTGCAAGAGTCTCGTCATTTATATTGTTCACATCTAAAAACATCGAGACTTTGTAGGTGAACATCTTGTTGGGAACGTGACTGCCACTTCCATCAAGGATGAATGTTCGTGGAGGACTTTTGTGGTGGCATTCTGTTGGCGGCATTATGCACAGTGTGCCTAAGCGGGCTGTTGTTTGTCGAGACTCCTGTATTTTTGACTTTTCACATGGGGCAGTGAAGAACAGTTTATGTGATATTCACTGGCACAGGAACGGAGCATAATGGGAACAACCCGTTGCTGTGATGTTGGAACCGCGACTGAACTGAACTGAACTTTATTATTCACTTATATACGATATGGAGAATTTGGAAAGTGTGGATGACTTTGTTTCCATCCCAATACGTTCATTTCAGCCATGTTTGAGAGGTCTCCTTTCTTTAAGTAAGTGCAAAGCGTGGGTGCTTAATATCTACCATAATCATGGAGATTTCATGTGACTGCTGTCGTCATCAATCTTATTATCATCACGAGTAATCTCAACATGATCATATTCTTCTTTCTCATTGTCATCTTTTTTTTTTTTTTATCTTTCTTTGTACGGGGCACAAACTCTGGTCTGCCATGATGAAGAAAATCAAAAACACTCACTGCACACCACTAGTGTACTACACAGTAACCTAAACATGTTGCGAAAAACACTCAGAGTTGATTCGCACAGCTGCACGAACCTCCGTTGCACCGGCAAAATTCTTGAGAGAAAACCCCTGGTTTACACCCTAGCGCAGAAATTACAAGTACGAGATGAAATTATAAATCTCCTAAGTGAAAAAGGGAGCGGTTTCAAAACAACACGACAGCCCTCCGCCATCTTGACTGGAAGTCCTTTATTTTTCTTTCTACCATAAGTAGCCTGACTATGGAAGTCATGGCAGTAAGTAAAGCAAGTTAAAGCATATTATTTTGAAGCACATAATGTTCACACAAAATGTAAAATGTCAGGAACACACCAGGCACATTACTAAGGAGTATAGTAATGAGAAACAAAATGAACTCTATTTTTTTATTGGTTACAATTATTATTTAAATATTGAGCACAGCCCACTACTGGAAACGCCGATCGCATTCTGGTATGAACCCAAGGCCTATCCACGTCAATATGGAAGCACTGATACTCGAGTTTCGCCCTCATTGAGCTCGTCAGTAGTGCATATCCCTGACCGGATCCGGAAACAGTCCCGGATCACGCGCAGTGAAGCGGTTGTGTAACCACGCGGCACACACTGGACACACCAAAACGTCGAGTATAGTGTTTCCTATTGACGTGGATAGGCCTTGGGTTCATACAGAATTGCGATCGGCGTTGCCAGTAGTGGGTTGTGCTCAATATTTAAATTTCAAAATCCCGAAACAACCACATACTCAATCGATTATTGCTTGTGATGTTCTGTTGTGATAATTTGGTGTGTCCAGTGTGTGCCGCGTGGTTACACACCCGCTTCACACGCGTGATCCGGGACTGTTTCCGGATCCGGTCAGGGATATGCACTACTGACGAGCTCAAATGAGGGCGAAACTCGAGTATAGTGCTTCCATATTGACGTGGATAGGCCTTAGGTTCATACCAGAATGCGATCGGCGTTGCCAGTAGTGGGTTGTGCTCAATATTTAAATTTCAAATCCCGAAACAACCACATAATCAATTGATTATTGCTCCTGGATTTAGGAGGCCTGGTGTTCCTTGCCAGTGAGAAGTCCTGATCGTTCGGGTCCCATCGATTGACGGACGTCGGTCGCGGCGATTGGGCAATCTTGAGCATAGCCTACGATGGGTAGCGTTGTGATGTTCTGTTGTGATAATTTGGTGTGTCCAGTGTGTGCCGCGTGGTTACACACCCGCTTCACACGCGTGATCCGGGACTGTTTCCGGATCCGGTCAGGGATATGCACTACTGACGAGCTCAAATGAGGGCGAAACTCGAGTATAGTGCTTCCATATTGACGTGGATAGGCCTTGGGTTCATACCAGAATGCGATCGGCGTTGCCAGTAGTGGGTTGTGCTCAATATTTAAATTTCAAATCCCGAAACAACCACATAATCAAACAATTATTATTCTTCTAAATTTAATTATTTAAATACTCCTTAAATACTGTGTTATAGCAAAGTAAATTTAGTGGCACAAGTGTGGCTTATCAGCGAAAGCATAAGTCGGCATTTGCCATCATAATATGAGGAACTTTCACTGTTAGATTTCATTTGAAATTATGATCGTCTTCAAAATTAACTGACTACTGCACGTGATATAAGTTCTAGAATCTTTCACAAAGTCCTTTACATCACAATAACTATAATATAAAATTATTTAAGACTGTAATTTTATTAAAAATATATGAGGTCCTGACCGAGAAGGTGTTGGTATTGTCATTTCGAATTTCGAATCACAACAATTATTTCGAATCACACCAAACTCAATTTCTCCTAAACATGAAATGGGGCCTAGTGTGCTCTTGCACACAGGCGGAAGCCAAATCTTTCGTTGTAATGTTTAATTCAATGTGACACTAAAACTTGTGGACTAAAATGGAGAAATGGATCAATAAACGCACAATATACCGAACCGATAGGTCGGTTCGCGGGTGCGACATTAGGTCCGTGGAACCGACCTATCGGTCTGCGGCAGAGAATCAGTTAAGCTTAAATGCTAGATCGCAGTGCGGGGTTGTATATTACAGTATCTTACAAAATGCCTCACAACTTGGAGATTTCCTAACAGCTATTTCAGATTAACGAGAGCTGATAGAATCTGCTCTACAACCAAATGTTAGAGATGTCGAACGAACAACAACATAGAAGATTTTCGATCGAAACCAACTTAAAACTCGCTTATAATAGGAAATAAAAATAGTTAGGTATCTGTAACTCCTGCGAAAAGGTGAGATATACTAAACACGGACAGTGTACATCCCTTACAACGAACTCCTTACAACGAACTCTTTACAACGAACTCCACAATGGTGAACATAAATCGCACGGGGAAATAAAAACAACAAATTTTAAAATCCGAAAATATATATCATAATAAAATTAAAATAAGTATACTAAGGCACAACAAACGACGATTCGATTATACAAATCTTCATCAGGAACGGAACAACACAAATAGATGAAACGAAAAACAAGAAATTTATTAATATTAAAACACAATTTATGCGTTGCTAGGAATGTGGCACAAATGTTGAGCCTAATTTAGTTGTGAAAGGTGTAAAATAAGAAATGCTTGGCCAAAGGTGTGAAATCAATTGGATATTGATATATAGAGTTAAGTCAGCAGAGTTATACGGTTACATCTACAACAGTATCGATGCCCGCTGGATGGGTGGCTGCCAAAGAGTTGATTAACTGGCTTTCAATTTTAGACCTAATGAAGTCGCCAGAGAAGCATGGCTTCGATGTTATGACCCATGCATCGTCAACTCCATTGTGATCAGAATAATTAAAATGGCTAGAGACAGGTTTGTCCGAGTTTTGAATGATATCCCTAAAGTCTTCCCTAAAGCGGTCGGCTAGCCGTCTACACTCTGTCCAGTATACTTCTTGTTACATCGTTTGCAAATAATAACATATATTACGCTACGGTATATGCGTCTTTAAATGAATAAGTGCCTAAGGGAAATGTGATATTCTGTGTGTCTGAATAACGTAGCGGGTAGCGGGGTAGGGGTTTCCCTATCAAAAGAGAAGTAAGGCGCCTCCTTCCCTCCGCTAGCCTACGGGACACCCTTGGGCAAGGTGGAGTACCCGTTTAGCCCCCCGATCAGGGTTACGTGAAGCCATGGGTGCAGGTGGTGGATGAAGTTGGAGAGCAGCCGACAGGTTATGGTCTTCACCTTCACGGTAGGCAGAGAATCTCTTTTATTTTATTTTTTTGAAGAGACAATGGCTACGGTCACTGACCAGTATGGTCACTGCTAGGAAGGAAAGCAATGGCAAACTACCTTCTTTATAAATGCCAAGAAAATCATGTTGTGTGGACTCATCGATAATCAGAGAGACGGCGTAAATGGGTGCTCCATAGGAGCAGCCTCGCCCGGTAGGGATAGTCATGCGCACCAGGTGACTCCAGACCGTCAACAGGCTACTAGGTGCAAAAGATTAATATCATTGAAAGTAGGAACTTGGAATGTTAGAACAATGAATGCAGATGGAAAATTAGAAAACATCAAACAAGAAATGGAGAGAGAGAAGATTAACATATTAGGAATATCGGAATCGAGATGGAAAGGGGCAGGGATAAGGACAGGAGATGATTATAAGATTATTTACTCTGCTGGATTTATTGCAATCCAAAAGAAATCAGGAGCCTTGGAATGTGATCAACATCGAACAATTAGCATAATGAGTCACATCACGAAGATTTTGCTAAGGATTATCATGCAAAGAATTAGGAGTAAAATACAACCTGAAATAGGAGAAGAACAATGTGGGTTTGTAGAAGGAAAGGGTACAGTAAATGCTGTATATTTACTGAGAACCGTAATTGAACGATCTATAGAAGTAAACAAAGATCTACACCTTTGCTTTATTGACTACACAAAGGCTTTCGATAAAGTGAGACATGACAATATGATAAGGATGCTTGAAGATCTACAAATTGATGGAAAAGACCTTAGACTTGTAAAAAACATATATTGGAAACAACAAGCTGCCATAAGAGTTGATAATGAAGTAGGCCAATATCAGCCTGTCAAGAGAGATGTGAGACAGGGATGTGTAATGTCTCCAGATCTGTTTTCCCTGTGCAGTGAAAATATTTTCAGAAATATTGAAGATATGGAAGGAATCAACATTGGGGGACGATGCATCCATAACATTAGATATGCAGATGATACAGTCTTGATTGCAGTCAATGAACAGGACCTGCAACATTTAGTAGATGCAGTTGTTACACACAGTGAACAACGAGGGTTAGAATTAAGTTGTAAAAAGACACAGATTATGGTCGTCACTAGGAAGAACGAAATACCACAATGTAATATACAAGTAAATGGGAATATTCTTCAACAAGTGAATAGGTACAATTATCTCGGAACAGTAATAACATCTGATGAGAGATGCCTTGAAGAGATTAGAACAAGAATCGCCATGTCTAAGGTAGCCTTTAACAAGATGAAAAGCATACTGACCAATAAAAAGATGTCAATTGAAACGAGAAAAAGAGTGTTGAGGTGCTACATAGAACCTGTACTTTTATATGGATGTGAAGCTTGGACAATGAACAATCAAGCTGAAAAACATCTGATGGCTGTAGAACTGTGGTTTCTGAGGAAAATGCAAAGAATACCATGGACAGCCAGAAAGATAATGAACAGGTCCTTCAAGAAACAAATAAAGATCGTAAACTGATTAGAGATATTAGACGCAGACAGTCAAATTTTTTGGGCATGTTATGAGAAGAAATGAATTGGAGAACTTGATGACAACTGGTAAGATCGAAGGGAACAGACCAAGAGGAAGATCTAGAAGCAAATACCTGGATGGCTTGGCCTCGTGGCATGGTCGAGACAGAAACACAGAGCTGATCCACGACTCTGGTGATCGAGTGAGATGACAAAACATGACCGCCCACGCTTACCGGCATGGCACATGATGGATGGATGGATGGAATAACGTGTGGGTATGTCAAGCACGTCTTCCGGTGACAGTTAAATGTATCCACAGATGAAGTAACTGTTTAAAAAAACGGAAAAAGGGGGGGGGGGGGCTGCGACTGTGAACAAGGTGGCCACTGGGATGTTTGTTTCAGCGAAAGATTACCATAGGTCCGCTAGGAAACACTCACGAGTGATCTCAGGTCTGATCTCAGGATTGACCAGTACAGGGGGAAATTATTATTTGATGGCCTGGGCATGTGGATGAAAGGCGAGGATTAGTTTGGGTTCATTATTTGGAGGTCGCGTTTTCTTGACAAAGGACATAAGTCGAGACACTCTTGTTATAAGACATAAAGCTGTAGACAGGATGTGCTGTGGGTACGCCCGTCTAGGGAAAACGTCTAACATTTCATGCGCTCTCTCTAGAACAGTGGTTCTCAACCGGTGAGGACCCCCCCCCCCCCTCCTGGGAGATATGTTAGGGTTTCCATGAGGGGGAGGGGGGATTAAGGCCATAGATTGGCAGGCTCAAACTGACTTCAATTGACTGTTTTGACTGACACAAAACACGATCATCCCCCTTTCTTGAATAAAGTGTGAGCGCGCGCGCGCGCGTGCGTGTGTGTCTGTGTTTGGGTGTGTATATATATATATATATATATATATATATATATATATATATATATATATATATACGTGTGTGTGTGTATATGTGTGTATGTGTGTGTGTGTGCGTGTATATATTTATATATGTGTGTGTGTGTATGTTTGTGAGTGTGTGTTGGTCTATATATTCACATATACCATATGCATGGACCAAAAACGTTTGAGAACCACAGCTCTTGAAAGACCTCCGAATAATGAATATTTGTTATTGTTTGGAGTGGGGGGAGGGGGGAGGGATTTTCCTCACATGGTTTATGTTCACCATCGTTGGGTTCCTTGTACGGTATGTACACTGTGTCCGTGTTTCGTATATCTCACCTTTTCGCAGGAGTTACACAAAACGAACTGTTTTTATTTCCCATTATTACACGCTGCTGCAACCGCTATTTCTCTTATCTAGCATATAGTAAGCCGTCTCTCTGGCTGAGGGGTTACAACACTTTCTCCGTAATCCCGTTTATCACGCAGAGTCTCGTAGCGGGGCGAGAGCTGGGAGCGGTTCGATCCCCGCTGGTGACTTGCGGGATAATTGAGCCGGCCGCTCAGAAAGCAATGGCAAACTACTGAGCGTAATCTTGCCAAGAAATCAACAGACAGCTGAAAGATGCTGATGTTGACAGCGATGTCCTGTAAAAGGATATGCAAAAAAAAAAAAAAACAAGCATATAGTAGGTTGATGCCTCGCGCTCCGAAGTTTGCGGGTTGGTGTTCGACCTTCGTCATTCTGTTCACGGGGACATTTTTCGGAGAAATTTTGAAAGATTTTTAGGGGGTCAAGTTATCAACATGACAGGGCACCGGATGATGATGTATTTCCCTTCTGTCCGTATTCAATGTGTCGATGAGTGGTGTTTTCAAAACTCGCTATTTTCCTCCAACCACTCGATGTCGCATCTACTGATGATCCCGTGGTGTTTATGCCTCCTCAACTTGCAGCCACTAGTGCCATAGACAATGATTCTCATATTTCAGTGTTTGCATAATTCGTCCATATTCTGTATTAATTCGTCATTCTGTTCATGAGAACATTGTTGTTGTTTTTTTCCCGAAGACTCCTGTGTGTCGCTCTGGCGCCACTAAGTTCGTACTCCCTGCGACGTTTTCCACAGAACACTCTACGGAATGAGACCGATCCATGTGGCATAGAACCCAGGTGCAAAGAAGACGATTATCTTGCCTTGTCGCCTCTTTAATATATATATATATATATATATATATATATATATATATATATATATATATATATATATATATATATATATATATATATATATATATATATATATATTATGTTTGAAATTGCGGCGAAAGAATTGTGTTTTTGTAGAAGAACGTTGAGGACATCGTGGTGAGAGGAGAACATAAATGTTGAAGTAGTCAGGGCTGTACGATGAAAAACATACTGACCAATAAAATGGTGTCAGCTGTAACGAGAAAAAGAGTGTTGATGTGCTACATAGAACCTGTACTTTTGTATGGATGTGAAGCGTGGACAATGAGCAAACAAGCTGATAAACATCTGATCAATATATCATGGACAGACAGAAAAACCAATGACCAAGTCCTACAAGAAACAAATGAAAATCGTAAACTGATTAGAGAAATTGGACGTAGACAATCAAATTTGTTTGGGCATGTTATGAGAAGAAATAAATTAGAGAACTAAAAAGTACTGGAGAGTTTTGATCATAGACCATAACTTTATGAAGGGAAAATCCCAACTGCACCTCCCCGCGGTAGAGGATGGAAACACACCACGGTGTGGCTAACACAGTTCTGGGGACCGAGTATCCATCGGAATAAGTGGACAACTCTGCAGCTGAGCAGAGCAGGGCACTCACTTGTCCTGACAGTCGGAAATGGCTGTCAAAGGCAGAGTTAAAAGACCACCATGTGAATGTGGAAGGCAAGGGGAAACCACCACATTATCTTCCCAAGATTTCATGGCGACACACATTTCAGAAATAGTGAACGACGTTAATGGCTGTCTTAGGACATCCTCGTCCGGTAGGGACAGTCATGAGCCACAGGTGACACCAGACCGTCATCCAGCTACTGATGGCAAAACTAAAACAATAACTAAACTAAATAAATTTAGAGTAGGAACATGGAATGTTAGGACATTAAATGAGCTAGGAAAGTTAAACAATGTTCTAAGAGAAATGGAAAACATGAAAATGAATATACTAGGCATAAGTGAGATGAGATGGAAGGGATCTGGCAAAATTATAACCGACAAACACACAATAATTTATTCTGGAGGGGACACACATGAAAAAGGTGTAGGAATAATATTTGATGAAAAAACAGCCAAATCTATGAATGGATACTGGTGCATTTCAGATAGAGTTATAATGGTCAAAATCAAAGGCAAACCAATAGATATAAATATTATACAAGTATATGCACCAACAACAAGCAGTAGTGATGAAGAAATACAAAACTTTTACGATGAAGTAGAAATGGCAATAGCTCAAATTGGATCACAAGAAATAAAAATAATACTGGGAGATTTTAATGCAAAAGTAGGAAAGGGAAAAATAGAGGATATAGTGGGGAATTACGGTTTAAGTACAAGAAATGAAAGAGGAGAGAAACTAATAGAATGGGCAAATATTAATGATATGATAATTGGAAACACATGGTTTAAACACCATAAAAGACGACTATACACATGGAAAAGCCCTGATATGAAAATACGCAACCAAATTGACTACATACTTATTAATAAAAGATTTAGAAATGCTTTAATTAATGTAAAGACAATGCCTGGTGCTGACTGTAATAGTGATCATGTACCACTATGTGGACAAATAAAAGTAAGATTAAAGAGAGGGAAAAAAATGGTTAAAAACTTGAGACTTAATAAAGAGGTTCTGAAAGTAGATAAAGAAATTCAAGAACAATACAGAGTGACTGTGAAAAATAGGTACAATGCAATAGCTAAAATACAGAGTATAGATGAACAATGGGAAATGTTAAGGGACTCCATTCATCAAACTAGCAAAGAAATATTACCGGAGAGAAGCCAAAAAGCTAACAAAAAATGGATGAATGAAGAAATCTTAAGGATGATGGACAAAAGGAAACAGAATAAAAATGACAAATAAGAGTATGCTAAGATAAATAAAGAAATAAGAGATAAATGTGTGAAGGCAAAAGAAAGTTGGTTAAACGAGCAATGCAGAAAAAATTGAATTAAATTCCATTAAAGATAAAAAAAAAGTATGCACAGACAAATCAGCGAGCTCACAGGAAGAAAAATAAGAATAAATACAGGGTGTTTGAAATCAAAAACAGGAAAGATTATTATTGGAGGAAGGTGCTATAATGAAGAGGTGGAATGAGTATATAAGAGAATTATATAATGGAGAAAGGGAAGAATTAACAGAAGAAAGTAACTTAGAAGGCCCACCTATTCTAAAAGAAGAAGTCGCTGACGCTATGAAACATATGAAGAAAGGAAAAACAGCTGGGCCAGATGAAATCACAGTAGAAGAATTAGAAGTATTGGGAGAATTTGGGGTAGATATATTAAACAAAATGCTGAATGATATTTACAACAGTGGATATTTACCGAGCGATATGCTGAAATCTGTGTTTATAGCAATACCAAAGAGACCAGGAGCACTTGAATGCGAAGATTTTCGTACAATTAACCTCATAAACCATGTCAATAAGCTTCTACTCAGAATTATAATGAGAAGAACAAGAAAGAAAATAAAAATGGAAATTAGTGAAGAACAGTATGGTTTTATGGAAGGAAAGGGTACAAACAATGCAATATATATATTACGAACACTAATAGAAAGGATCAATAGAGAAACAGAGAGACATATATTTATGCTTCATAGATTATACTAAGGCATTTGATAAAGTAAAACATGATGAGCTGATTAAAATGTTGGAAGATATCAACATTGATGGGAAAGATTTAAGAATAATAAAGAATATATACTGGAACCAAGTAGCAGCAATTAAAATGGGAAATAAAGAGGGTAGTTACGAACAGATAAAGCTAGGAGTACGACAGGGGTGTGTCTTGTCACCCGATCTCTTCTCCCTGTATAGCGAAGTAATAATGAGAGAGATCAAAGAGAAGCCAGGAATACTAATCGGAGGATATAATATAAACAATATACGCTATGCAGATGACACAGTATTGGTAGGCGGATAATGCAACAGACCTACAACAATTGTTGGACAGTGTAGTAACAGAGAGTGCACAGAAAGGACTGCTCCTTGAATATCAAGAAAACAGTAACAATGGTGATATCAAAGAAATAATGGGGACACCAAAATGTGACATAGAAATAGAAGGGGAAATTCTCAACCAAGTGGATAATTTTAAATACCTAGGGCACTTATAACATCAGATGGAAGATGTACAAAAGCGATTAAGAGCAGAATAGGGCAGGCAAAGACAGCATTTCAGAAAATGAAGAGTATCTTATGCAATAAGTCGCTATCAATGAATGTAAGAAAGAGAGTACTAAAATGCTATATAGAACCAGTTTTGCTGTATGGCAGCGAATCTTGGAATGTAAATGAACAAATTAGGAAGAACTTAGAAGCAACAGAGATGTGGTTTTTAAGACGAATGTTGCGAATTCCTTGGACTGCCAGAGTAACTAACAACGATTGCCTGAAAGAGGCTAATGAAACTAGAACACTATATACAACAATAAGAAAGAGACAAACATCTTTCTTTGGTCATGTGATGAGAAGAGAGGCATTAGAGGACATCGTGACAACTGGAAAGATCGAGGGGAAGAGAGGCAGAGGCAGACCAAGAGAAATGATGCTGGACGAACTGAGACGGTGGCATGGAGGAATATCATCAGCAGAGTTGATCCAGAACACCAAAGACCGAGATCTGTGGAGAGCCATGAATGCCTACGCCAGCCGGCACGGCACTTGATGATGATGTGGCAACTGGCAAGACTGAGGGGAAGGCAAATAAGTAAATACCTGGATGGCTTCGCAACGTGGCATGGTCGAGACAGTAACACTGTGCTGATCCACGACTCTGGTGATCGAGTGGAATGGTGAATCATGACCGCCCACGTTTATCGGCATGGCACATGATGGATGATTCAGGGCTGCGGGTGTCACGCGATCACTTATTACAATCACAAAGACAAGACAAATGTAATTTATGCAGGATATACACAGAAGAGATGGAATAGGGAAAACAGCATTACTAGGCGTAAGAAGCAAAGGAAGAGAAAGAAAGACGTACATGGAGAGCTTAAACAGGCGGGTGACAAACAATGACGTAAGCAATACCAATTTCATCAACAATTTCACATGACAGAAAACTGGGGCGTCAGGCAATACTCCAGGCAAGACACATGAAGAAGAATCACTGTCCGAAAGTGTTGTAAGAAAGCTAAATAAATCACATTAAATTACATTAAATCTGTGTCCACGTTAGCAGCTAGACTGGCCAGCTTTCTTCTTCTTCTTCTTCTTCTTCTTCTTCTTCTTCTTTGCGTTCATCCGGAGTGTTTTTTCAGATGTGATTGCGGTGTGTCTGAGTTAAGCGCCCTTGGGCCGAAACCCGTAGGCCAACACATTCGATTTTTAGCGTGCTTATTTGACCAGGTAGCATTCCTGGGAGACTCTCACTTTTGCTCTACCGTCCACAACCCAGCTGGCCAAGTTGGAACGGTCGAAGACTTAACGGTCATCCCTCAAATGAAGGCAGGGACAGTCAATGGCATTTTCCGCCATCCAGGGTGGCTTCCATAATTGCAGGGCCGACACATAGCGCCCTTGTGCTGGGCTCACCGAGGGAATCGTCACGTCCTGCTCATGGCTGCTTTAATTCCTCACTTCAATATATTGGGCATTTAGTTCGCCCGGGCCTTTCCTGCACAAACCAGAAAGGTCTGCAGATGGTATCCATTCAGCGAGTTTTCGGTTCGGACATGTGCTTGTCGTTGTGCCCGTCAGAGCTGTTCCAGGCACGACGGACATTCGGAAACTACCTAGTTAGAGCTGTTACGAACAAGAGCGGCATTCAGAAACTAGGTAGTCAGAGCTGTTCCTAGCACGAAAGACATTTCACTCGGACGTTTTTTTGCGTTGTGCCTGATTTATTTGCACCCGTAGGCCAGCACATCCGACTTCAGCAGACATTTTTACGAGTTAGCCTTCCCGAGGTATCGAGGGACGTTAGACTGTTAGTGCTGTGGTGTCGCCCACATTTCAGCTGGTAAAAGTAGAACGGTCATCGACATCATGGTAAATCCTCAAGGGAAGGCAGGGGCAGACCATGGGCATTCCCCCTCTATCCAAGGAGGCTTCCATAATTGCAGAGCCGGCATTTTAGTCCAACTGACCTGTGTATGAGTTAAACCCGCTACTTCGACATCAGCACGCCGGAAGTTTAGGAGCGAAAGCCTTAATCCATTCGGCCACGCTGATCATCAGGGAAGCTAATAGAGACGTGTATTATTTTACTTGACATTACACTTAATCTTCTTACTCCTCATTTTATTTTTATGTTACGGCTTGTTTGTTAAGGTGAGAGAGAATGAGACAGACAGATAGACACATATACAGACAGACAAAACAGACAGACACTCAAACAGGCAGGTAGATTGAGAAATAAACCGCTGCATTGATGTTTGTATGTTGAGCTTATTTGACCACAAGGCAGGAATGGTGTAACTCTTGCCATTTAAATGCATACCATAACCCTATACGGTCTTTATCACGGTTATACTCGGCCATACAACCAGTTCATCGCGGCTCTTTCCGCGGTCCCACAGCCTCACAACTCTGTCTATGATCCAACAGCGACTGCCACACGGCTCTACCACTACTCTGCCACTACTCTACCACGGACCTGTCCCTCACAAATTAATTTGAAAGAAAGGGATGTGTGTTGCATGTCATTGTATCCTAAATCCACACGACCACTGACTGCTAACCACTTTCCCTATTGACAAATCAAATCCCATTAACATACTGATCAAATAGCTTGGTAACTCTCAGTCTATTTTTATTGAAATTACGGAATCAACTATTGCAATCTACGGGATGTTTGTAAAGTCTCACAACACTTTGTATGCAGAATAGCTGTTTGTTGGAGAATATGTTTTCCTTCTTGCAAACGGAAAGCATACTCTCCAACAAACAGTTGTTCTACATACAAGTGTAGTGAGACTTTACACACACCATGTACACTACACGACTGGGGATGAAGAATGTTCAGGCACGTATATGCCTTATTCTAGGGGAAAAGGAGAAGAGATATAATTAACTCCTTATTGAAACAATGAGCAGAAATACTTTGGGATGACTGCGGTCTCGGAGGACTGAGAACGTATGGGAATGCCAAGTGTGCAGTGACGTCGTTCAACATAACATAACATAACATAACATAACAATAAAATAATGTTTCAGGGTCGACTGTTAGCGGAATTATACAGCGTATAACTACCAACGCACAGTAATATGTAGAGCAGACAATGAGGAACAACATTGAAAACTATTATTTGATGATTGTATTCGAGGTGGTATGGTCTGTATAGTTCAGGCTTATTAAAATAGAAGTTTTTTATGAAACAGAAATAATTCAATAACAAAAAATACTTAGTAGGAGATGATGGCTAGTGGACATGAAGCGAAAAGTGTAAAATACACAAAGATGTGGGCTAGAGTTGCAAGTGTTTACTAACTAATTTTTATTGCAGACATAAGTTGGTTGGTTGGTTGATTGTTTGGTTGGTTGGTTGGTTGGTTGGTTGGTTGGTTGGCTGGCTAGCTGGCTAGTTGATTGGTTGGTTGTTGGCACTTGGGTTGGTTGACTGGCTGGTTGGTTGGTTGATTGGTTGGTTGGTTGGTTGGTTGGTTGGTTGGTTGGTTGGTTGGTTGGTTGGTTGGTTGGTTTGGTTGTTTGGCGGTTGGTTTGTGAATCCGTTGAAAAAAAAGTGAGTTTAACCCCGATGAATGAGCCTTAACTTGATCTTGTATCTAAGAGAGTGAGATAGATGTAGAAACGTGTCTCCATTCCCACCACCACAGTACTATCTCAGTGGGGTACTGTGTTTCAAAACTCTCCGTCTCCTAACCAAGCTCAGGAAACTAGCGGGGTGTGCACGACCGGTATTGGACCTTCACATCCAAGCAGGACATATTAGTGTGCGGTTAGGGCATGATTCAGTACGGTGGCATACCAAGATATGCGGATGATACAGCATTAAACTGCAGACAATTACAGGATCTGCAATACTTAGGAGAATTGTAGTTTAGAATTAACTTGTAAGAAGATACACACATTGTGGTCGTCACTCGGAAGAAGAGAAATACCACAATTTAATATGCGAGTACATTGGAATATTCCTTAAACAAGTAGATGGGTAAACATACTAACAAATAAAAATATGTCAAATCGCAACGAGAACAAGCGTGTTGAAGTGTTCCATAGAACCTATACTTTGTTCATCAATCAAATCATGTGCCATGCCGAAAGCTCGATCACCAGTGTCGTGGATCAGTTCAGTGTTCCTGCGTGTGGCCAAGCCATCCAGGTATTTTCCTCTCAGTCTGCCTCTTGGTCTGTTCCCTTCGATCTTGCCAGTTGTCACCAAGTTCTCCAATCCATTTCTTCTCATAACATGTCCAACAAATTTTGACTCTCTACGTCTAATTTCTCTAATCAGTTTACGATGTTCATTTGTCTCCTGTAGTACTTGGTCATTGGTTTTTCTGTCTGTCCATGGTATTCTTTGCATTTTCCTCAGAAACCACATTTCTGCAGCCATCAGATGTTTTTCAGCTTGACTGCACATTGTCCAAGTTTTCACATCCATACAAAAGAACAAGCTCTATGTATCCCTCAACACTCTTTTTCTCGTTTCAATTGACATCTTTTTATTGGTCAGAATGTTTTTCATCTGGCTAAAGGCTACTTCGCCATGGCGATTCTTGTTCTAATCTCTTCAAGGCATCTCCATCAGATGTTATGACTGTTCCAAGATAATTGTACCGATTCACTAGCTGAAGAATATTTCCATTTACCTTGTATATTACATTGTGGCACTTCTTCCTTCCTAGTGACGACCATAACCTGAGTCATTTTACAATTTAATTCTAACCCCAAGTTGCTCACTGTGTACAACAACCGCATCTACTAATTGTTGCAGGTTCTGCGCATTGTCTGCAATCAATACTGTATCATCTGCATATCTATGTTATTGATGTTTCGTCCTCCAATGCTGATTCCATTTATATCCTCTACATTTCTGAAAATTGTGTATGGATGTGAAATGTGAACAATTAGCAGACAAGCTGAAAAACATTTAATCGCAGTGGAAATGTGGTTTCTGAAGAAAATGCAAAGAATACCATGGACAAACCAAAAATAAAAAAATTAATGACATAGTCCACAAGAAGCAAACGAAAGTAAACTGATTAGAGAAA
Organism: Cepaea nemoralis; assembly: GCA_014155875.1. Taxonomy (NCBI): domain Eukaryota; kingdom Metazoa; phylum Mollusca; class Gastropoda; order Stylommatophora; family Helicidae; genus Cepaea; species Cepaea nemoralis. The sequence goes on from JACEFZ010008697.1 coordinate 155,288, forward strand.
GTAGACGCTGACTTTTTTTTTTGGGGGGGGGCACTTTATAAGAAGAAATGAACTAGAGAACTGGTGACAACTGGCAAAATTGAGGGGAAAAGAATAAAGGGGGGGGGGGGGAGGGGTTGAGAAGTAAACATCTGGATGGCTTGACATATGACATGGTCGAGACAAGAAACCAGAGCTGATCGACGACTCTGGTGATCACGTAAGTATGGCGAAACCGGACCGCCCACGCTTATCGACATCGACACATGATGCGGGTGATACCAAGTGCTGGGATTAACCTAAGTTGGTAATGTATTCGGTATTTCACTGCCACGGATAACGACTTAGAAAGGGAGCATTAAAGTGCTGAACTGCAACCTCAAAACAAAGAAATGAGTTGACAAACCGGTGAAACTTTCTTGAAAAGGTCAGCAGTGACTGTTGCATTAAATATGTATAGTAAGGTGGTGGCCAGGGAATTCAAAGTGAAACAAATAAATGTAGCTACAAATCAATATGACAGGGAATAGTGTGGTGGGAGACATGTGGGTGAGAAGTATCATTTCTTCGTGTATACGCAAGCTTGTGTTTGAGAGCCAGACTATGAGACAGACAGACATAGACAGAGAAAGAACGAACGAACGAACGAACTTTATTTTCGAAGGGTGAGAGAGACCGGCAAATAGACAGACAGACAGATACACGGAGCGAAAAAGAGACAGAAAGACAGGACTTACAATTAAGAATATTGAACATTCATTGGACAGAAAGGAGAATGAACAGATCAGTCCAACAAGAGCGCAATACCGAAGACCCCTTGTTAAAGGAAACAAACACGAGAAAATGAAATATTTTGAACATGTAGACAGACATGAAAGTCTATAAAAGATCATTGTGTTGGGGAGTGTTCAGAAACATGCGGAGATAAGAAAGATCACAACGTAGATGGAGTTCGAGATTTGGTGGATTATTGACACAAGACAGAAACAGAGACAGGGCACCTCGTGTATGGTGGAGAAGTATCTCGACAGAAAGGTATAGTTATAGTGGTGGCGTGCTGCACGGGGCAGTCTGTGGATGGTGAACTGCATGTGTGTGTTTAATTGTAAATGCATACGTAAGCAGCATACTGTACACAAGTAGAATAGCCTTGACAAATGATGATGGTGATGATGATGATGATGATGATGATGATGATGATGATGATGATGATGATGATGATGATGATGATGTGTATTACAGCCAGGCAATAAATCGTGCAATCTATTGTTTGTGTCTTCGTTATTCAAATTCACTACGGGAAAACATTGTTTTGAACTTGACAAATTTATTTATACCACAGAATCAGTAGACAGATAGAGATTGGTAGGTGGGTAGGTAGGTAGGTAGGTAGGTAGGTGGGTGGGTAGGTAGGTAGGTATGTGCGTAGGTAGGTAGGTAGGTTATGTGGGTAGGTAGGTAGGCAGGCAGATGGGCAGGCAGGCAGGAGGTAGGAAGAAAAGGAGGTAGACAGATATAAAGATAGACAGACAGGTGTGTTTAAAAACTGTTGTAAAGATAAAGCACCCGTTTACACTCCTTGATACGTACTGGGTATCTGATGCAGCTCCATATCGTGTAGACTCGTGGGTATTCGCTGGGTGATGTGCTCACCATCACGTTGGCCACTCTGCTAAAGTAAGTCAGCTATACGCTGGGTCGTCATGGTAGATGAAGTCTATTCCAAATATCCGCCTCGTTAGCACTTCGAACACATGACAACAGGGCGACAGGCAACAGGAATAGATACTGCTCTACCGTGACACCCACGAACTGTAGTACATAGTGGTTTACTGTTGTTTACCAACACGGTGGTCTGGGTTCAAACCCCGGCAGTGACAGAATAAACTCCCGACCAGCACGGCTCAGGGCTTGCGCCAGTCGCGGCGTGAAATGAGCAACGAATAATTGATTGTCTGGAAACTAAATGTCGCGACGTAGGTAAGAAGTCCCCACATTTCATTGTGTCGCTAAGCTAGTTTACATTCAAGCCTCATACGATCTGCCCCCGCAGAAGTGTCTAAAATGTTATTGCAGTTTTATATATATATTGTACAAATAGCTGCATTAGATTAGTCTATGATTTCTGGGAATATCTCAGATATACATGTCTAGAACTCTAGTTATAAGCTCCAGCATTCACAATGCCTGTCTGCGTTTAGAAAAGTACAGCTGGATAATGGATTACTAGCCCAAAGGATTAAGCTTTAAACATTATTAAATAAGGGCGAGGAACAAAATATGTACATCAAGAAACAGTCGTTACATCAATTCTGCTCCATCGCTGATGTCTATCGGCAGAATGTTGAGACGTTAAATGGAAAAACCGTAAATAATAATTCTCTAATTTAATTGAATATCCTTTACATGACGTAGCAGTCAACCACGGCATTTTTGGCTGTTCGTGATTCCTGTGCAAGTTTACGTTCAATAATTTTCCATTTCTTTCTGAACGGCCGGTACCCATACTATTTCATAAAAAACAACGTAAGGCGGTCTGCTGCCGAATCGCCCAATCCTGTGTTTCGAACGTGGGTATGCGGGATTACGAACTGCGTCCGTAACTTCTTCACCACGGAACCGACAAACAATAATTACCATGGGCATTTTAGAAGGAAAGTTTATTTTTACCTTTAATAGATTAAAACACCATTAGTTTTCCTGTGATAATAGTATAGACAAATATTTGTACATTGGTACTCATGGGTGATAGAGCCATATCACACCTGCAGGCTTTACTGCTCACATTTCCTGGTAACCCATTTCAGGGTGGGCCTTCAGGTTAATTGTTAAACATCGAATCCAACCAAATGCAAATCGAACCCATTACCACCAATCTATATGGTGATTATGATGATAATGATGATGATGGTGATGATGATAACGGTGATGATGATGATGATGATGATGATGATGATGATGATGATGATGATGATGATGATGATGATGATGATGATGATGATGATGATGATGATGATGATGATGTGTATTACAGCACGTTTGCTTTTGTGTTTATTTTTAGTCAACGATGTTAATCCTGATATTTCTCCATGCCATCGTCTCAATTCATCCATCTTCGTTGCTCTCTGTGTGCCTCTGCCTTTTCTGCCTCTGAGATTTCCAGTACTTGTCTTCTCATTAAGTAACCAACGAACATTGTCTGTATATAATGTTTTAGTTTCATTAGCCTCTTCATGACAAACTTTGTTAGTTACGCTGGAAGTTATAGGTATTCGTAACATACGTGCCAGGAAACACATCTGCGATACGATGACACTAAAACTGTAATAATTACCGCTGCCTGTGCGGCATTTATAGAAAACAAACAAACAAAGTCGTTTGGACATCTTGTGAAATGGCAAGCCCATTAAGTTAAAACTTTGCGCCTACAATCTAAGCATCTCTGGTAATAGAACTAGAAGAAGATCAAGCATCGTATGATATAATCTCTCGGTGGAATCATACAAACACGGAAACTCCCCGCAGTTCAGATGACAATGATGGCTCAAGTTCCAATCTTCAACCCCGCCTTTTTTTCCCTTTGGTTTAGACTATCTTATGGTCAGATAGATCGCACTTAAGAGTTAACATTCAATCTTCTAGAGCAGTGGTTCTCAACCTTTTTGGACCATGCACCCCTTCACCATATTTTCAAAACGTCATCCCCTCCCCCTTTCGTATGTCCTCCTTATCACCGCCCCTCCCCCCCCCCTTTTTTTACACAGTATACGTAAAACTGGAAGCTAAATTTAATAACACATAACATAACAAGTCTAGACGTCTACATAAAACGTGATTTGCGGGTCTACTTACGTTATAAAATGAATTTCAGAAGAGCGAGAAGTACAGAAACGTAAAATATGGAAAGAAAAACAATATCAAGCAATCGTTTTCTTGTATTAATGCGATCTTGAAATAATCTTAATTCCCCACCGGTTGAGAACCACTTCTAGAGAATTCACAACCAGCCAGCTTTCAACAACAATCGCGGTTCACAAGCCAATATCAACATAAATAAGTAAAGGAATAGGTCCCTTTATCATATCATGATGCGAATAGTATAGAGTAATTTGTACACTATGTGTGATGTGGTAAATGTCACATCGGCCGCCTTTATCTCCCGTGACATTTCCTGGTACCAATTTTAGTCTGGGTCAATTTTAAAAATGAATCCCCGCCTGAAAGAGGATTCGAACAAATGACCACCGTGTCCGCAGGCAAGGGTGCTAGCCACTATGCCACGACTTCTCCTCGAGGACATGATGCTGGACTCATCACCAAGCGACACACAGCCATGCCCAACTGACAACAATGATGATAAACACATCAGACATCTTCAATCTACAAACATATATGACCAGGATTGTCGTAAACCTAACAGTAATTTGTGCGTTTATTGTGGGCATTGAGGTAGAGATTTGGGTGGAAACGGGAAAGAGGAGCAGGAAGAAATTGAGGGAAAGGATGGGGAGGGCTGGAAGAAGGGGAAGGAAAGGGAAAAAATGAAGAAATAGGAAGGAAGGAAGAAGAAGGAAGAAGGAGAAAACGTAGATGCAGATGGAGAGAAGGAGAAAGCAGCATAGGAGGAAATGGGGGAAGACGTAGACTTTGTCCGAAATATATACGTTTAGAGATAAGTAACATCTAACTTAGACTTTCTCTAGTGACCCCGAAGTTGTAGGTTCTCCCCACGTACCGGTCAGTTGAACTCAAATGTTGACTTCTCGTCCCTGACTTGGGGGAAATCAATTACAAGTACCTGCGAAGTCGGATTGGTTTCGTCTGATGGCGAGAGACACGGGTAATAGAGAAAGGTAATCCACACGCAAAGGTCAGTCCAGTGCACTAAAATTAGTAGCAAGTGTACGGACTACGCCTGAGTTCACAGCAAGCGAACGAAAATAATATATATGTATAAGAAATAATGAGTACTATTGAAAAATGTAGGTGCATTTTATATTGTAATGGGCAGTAATTCTTGAAAATATATTTAGGATTCTTAACACGTCATTGTCTCCCCTGAGTGTTTTCTTTTAACGATTATAATTAAAATATTGAGCACAACCCACCACTGGCAACGCTGATCGTATTCTGGTGTGAACCTAAGGCCTATCCACGTCAATATGGACGTCAAAATCCACGTCCATATTGACGTGGATAGGCCTTAGGTTTATACCAGAATACGATCAGCGTTGCCAGTGGTGGGTTGTGCTCAATATTTAAATTTTAAATCCCGAAACAACCAAATAAATCGATTATAATTAACATAAATAACTACTCAGTAGCGATAGCGCAGTCTGTATCAACAGAAATCATTACACCTAAACACAGAATTGCAAACAAGAAATGGATAATACATGATATTCTGCAAATACTTGGTGAAAGAAAAATGAAACAGCAATATAAATAAGAATATAAGAATATAAAAGTATACATAAAGAAATAGTAAATAAATGCAAAGTGGCTAAAGAAGTATGGACGAGGACTGGGCCAAATTATGGAAAAGACGCACATTATATTTACCAACAAAGAAATATCAATTAGGTAGGAAATCACAAAATACTATTGGATGTTTAAAATGGAAGAATGGTGCAATATTGATGGGGTTAGATGATATAATCAATAGATGGACAGAATACCTGGAAGAGCTGTATGATGATAGGAGACCGGATGTAAATAAATATTCAAAGGGAGGCGCTATTCGCAATTCCATTGCGAATAGAGAAAAATTATATTCGCAATCGAATTGCGGGAAGTAACAAACATGTCACAGCGTCTGCTCACTAGTCAATTTTAGTTTGGGCCATTAAGAAGTCTAAGGTGGTTAATTTAAATAGGAATGTTCACTGTCGCGAGTTTAATTCTGCCGAATTCTCCGTATTTTTTAATGAATCACTCTCTTCTTACTTCTGTCCGTTCTTTTGGCATCGCGTTTTATTTTTACGTTACGTTAGTCCTGTTTAAATATCAAGAATAATTTTTTTCAGAACAGGTATCCCCAATACAAATAACGATCCCTACAAATAATTCTGTCCCCAGGCGAGTTCAAGAATTGTTAACTTTCGTTTCTGTACACTTACTGTTACCAGGCATCCATGTTTGTTTACGTTACCGTCCTACTATTTATGTCCTGATAATATCGCAGCAGTGATGATTCTCTCAATTTGACACTTTCTATGGCCTCCATTACATCCTCTCTGAGTGACTCTGTTCTGGTCCAAGCTGACAGTAATATGCTTCGCCTCAGAAAGACATGATTAAGCAATTCAAATACCAGGCTTTCGACTGACTGGCCTCATGAATTAATAAATAAACAAGGATAAGGAATGCTACGCATATAAAGTGCAGGAAAACCTGGTATATATGAAGCAGGTGGAAAAGAGAGAGGAAGAAGAGAGAGATAACGAAGATAGTGTGAGAGACAGAGATATGAGAAAGATGTAGTGAAAGACATTAAAGAGTGGTAAAGACAAGAAAGAGAGAGGTGGGACATCGAGACTTAGAGCGAGAGAGAGAGAGACAGAGAGAAGAGAGAGAGAGAGAGAGAGAGAGAGAGAGAGAGAGAGAGAGAGAGAGAGAGAGAGAGAGAGAGAGAAGAACTCGTGTTCGGATGGCTAAGCGCCTTTCCCAAGACAACAAAATTAGAGGACAGATAAGAACAGAAAGACAAGTGCGCAGGTTCTTGTGCAGCAAGATAACCAACACCTAATACAAAAAAATCCGTAGAAAACATATGCCTAAAGCGAAATCATCAGCTAGCACTGGTGTCACCTACTTCCTGAAAATGAAAAAAAAGAAAATCTTGCCTCCACTGCGGAGAACCGATCCTCGATCTCCAGTGTACCAGGCGGAGACACTAACCACTATGCTACTGAGGACACGTTAATAGACCAACAAAATATTGTACTATGGAAAAACGCATGGGAATAATCACGTGACCTACTTCCATTGCGAATATAATTTTTTTCTATTCGCAATTCCATTGCTAATAGTCACTCCGATATTCAAAACAATGGTGAGGGTCCACCAATTCATTCATTCATTATGTGCCATGCCGATAAGCGTGGGCGGTCATGTTCTGCCATCTCACTCAATCACCAGAGTCGTGGATTAGCTCCGTGTTTCTGTCTCGACCATGCCACATGGCAAAGCCATCCAGGTATTTACTTCTCGGTCTTCCCTTGGTCTGTTTCGTTCGATCTTGCCAGTTGTCACCAAGTTCTCCAATTCATTTCTTCTCATAACATGCCCAAAAATTTTGACTGTCTACGTCTAATGTCTCTAATCAGTTTACGATCTTCATTTGTTTCTTGAAGGACTTGTTCATTGGTTTTTCTATCTGTCCATGGTATTCTTTGCATTTTCCTCAGAAACCACATTTCCACAGCCATCAAATGTTTTTCAGCTTGTCTGCTCATTGTCCACGCCTCACATCCATATAAAAGTATAGGTTCTATGTAGCACTTCAACACTCTTTTTCTCGTTTCAATTGATATCTTTTTATTGGTCAGTATGTTTTTCATCTTGCAAAAGGCTACCTTCGCCATGGCAATTCTTGTTCTAATCTCTTCAAGGCATCTCCCATCAGATGTTATGACTGTTCCGAGATAGTTGTACCGATTCACTTGTTTAATAATATGCCCATTTACTTGATTGATTGATTACTTGTATATTACATTGTGGTATTTCTTCCTTCCTAGTGACGACCATAATCTGTGTCTTCTTACAATTCATTTCTAACCCCAGTTGTTCACTGTGTGCAACAACCGCATCTACTAAATTTTGCAGGTCCTGTTCATTGTTTGCAATCAAGACTGTATCATCTGAGTATTTAATGTTGTTGATGTATTGTCCCCCAATGTTGATTCCTTCCATATCTTCTATATTTCTGAAAATATGTTCACTGTACAGGGAAAAAAAGATCTGGAGACATTACACATACCTGTCTCACACCTCTCTTAATAGGCTGATATTGACTGAGGAGCGGCTGGCCGAGTGGCTAGAATGCGACTCTCCTTCGGGAGACCCGGGTTCAATCCCTCGGTAAGGTGTGGGATTTTTTTTTCTGTCAGGGGCAAAAAGAAAATCCTAACCTGTACAGTTCGTGGTGACTGCACTAGCCGGGCGGCCTTAATTCCTCAGGCTCAAAGACCCCTCTGCCATGCACCATAAGGTACCATTGCTGAAGAATGTCTTAACGAACTTCAATCAAAACCATTTAACCGATAAGGTGTCCAGGGTGTGACACTCTTTCAACAAACTTGAAGCAGGAAAAACTTAACAGCAAACAAAGGACTGAAGATCGGCAAATATCTTATTCTTCTTTGTAATTTTCGAACGTAAACATAATGAGTAATCAATCGTCAAACACTAGCCCTTTTTAATTAACCTTGCCGTAATATATCTTGTCTCGTTTGGAACTGTGGACATTGTCTTTTGCCATCTATATTGGCCATAATGATGTCGCCCTGCTCTTCAATATTCTTTTCAAGGTCTGGACCATTTCAATGTGCCGTTTTCCTGTTGGAATCCATGATTCGACTCCCGTAACTATTGATAACCGAAACTGACGTGATCCGCTAGTTTCTTAGTTATATCTACGTTTCTGACCGAGAGTTCTGCTCCTTCTGTTTTTCGCGTCATGAACTTCAGTCACGACTTGGCAACCATATTGGCAGTAAATGGCAGTTGGCAGTTTGACCTACTTCATTATCAATTCTCACGGCATCTTGTTGTTTCCAATACGTTTTTTACAAGTCTAAGGTCTTTTCCATCAATTTGTAGATCTTCAAGCATCCTTATCATGTTGACATGTCTCACTTTATCGAAAGTCTTTGTGTAGTCAATAAAGCAGAGGTGTAGATCTTTGTTTACTTCTATTGAACGTTCAATTACTGTTCTCAGTATGTACACAGCATTTACCTTTGCCTTCTATAAACCCACATTGTTCCTCTCCTATTTCAGGTTGTATTTGCCTCCTAACTCTTTGCATGATCATTCTTAGCAAAATCTTCGTGATGTGACTCATTATACTAATTGTTCAATGTTGATCACATTCAAAGGCTCCTGATTTCTTTGGGATTGTAATAAATACAGAATTACATCATTCATGAGGTATATCTCCAGTATCATATATGGTATTCAGGAGTCTGGTAACTTTATCTATTCCGTATTCTTCTAAGCATTAATCATTTCTGTTGTGATGCTGTCTGAACCGGGGGTCTTGCCAGATTTCATATGGTTAAGAGCATTCTGAACCTCCATCTTCAAAATTGATGGTCCTTCATTATTATTTTGAATATCATACTGTTCTTCTCTGTTATCATCATAAAGGTTTTTCACATAATCTGACCACACATGTAAAATCTGATCTTTTTCTATTATGATTTTTCCATCTTTTGTCTTTAGGGAGCCTGCTGATGTATGTGTTCTTTGATTAGTAAGCTCCTGAATTCTTTTGTGCATTAGTTTGGTATTTTTACTGTTGTGTTGTGTTTCAATTTCTATGCAATTTTTCTCGAGCCATGCTTCTGTTGCATCCTTACATAATGTTCTGACTTTTCTGTGAATTTCTTTATATTTTGCAGGATTATTTTTGTTCTGTCTTCTTGTTTCCATTAGCTGTAAAATTTCTTCAGTCATCCATGTCTGACGACCCACTTTCTTTAATTTTGGAATAGCTTTTCTGTAGCTAAACTAATTGAATTCTTCAACATTTCCCATTGATCATCCACATCTTGAAATAGGATCTCTAGATCAGACCAATAGATTGGTCCACCAATACTTGCAGAGGAAGTTGAAGACGCACTACATCGCATGAAGAAATTAAAGGCACCCGGTCCAGACATTACAGTACACGAAATGAAAGTGAGGCTCTAGGTGATTTTGGAATCGAAATATTGACAAAATGTCTAAATGACATATACACTAATGGGTACATTTCTAGTGACCTATTAAAATCCATCTTTACAGCTCTGCCAAAGAAACCAGGTGCTCTAGAGCAAGGCACAATAAAGATTAAAGTCTTATTGGTCATATGACAAAGCTGTTACTTACAATAGTTGTGAAAGAATAAGAAACAAGATTCAACCAGAAATTAGTGATGAATAATGTGGATTTGTGGATGGAAAGGGCACAAACACTGTTATATATACGTATTCTCAGGACACTATTAGAAAGGAATATAGAAGTAAAAATAAAAACAGATCTGTACTTATGCTTCATAGACTATACAAAAGCATTTGACAGTGTGAAGCCATGATGAAATAATACAATTACTAAAGCAACTGAACATTGACGGTAAGGATCTGCAATAATAAAGAACATATATTGGCAGCAAAGAGCAGTCATAACAATCAACAACCTTGTAGGAACATTTCAGTGTATAAAGAATGACGCCAGACAAAGTTGTGTATTGTCACCTGATTTGTTCTCATTGTACAGTGAACATATAATGATATCTACAGAAAATATGCCAGGGCCCTGGTTGGTGGACATAATATAAATAACTTACGTTATACTGATGACACCGTCTTGATAGTAACAAGTCAGAAGGATCTACAGGAAATGATAGATACAGTGTTTGTTGAAAGTGAAAATAATGGGCCTTAGTTTGAATAATTGAAAGGCAGAAGTCATAGCGATATCAAAGAAACAGATTGTGCCTAAATGTGCAATTAAAGTATAGGACTCTATTTTGGGACAAGTGCAGAAATTCAGGTATCTAGGCACATGGATAACATCACTTGGAAGATGCATCACTGAGATAAAGAGTAGAATAGGACAAGCACAAACTGCATTCTATCAAATGTTTTGTGCAATAAGTCACTGTCCTTGAAAGTTAGAAAAAGAGTTCTTGCATGTTACACAGAATCAGTTTTAATATGCGGCTGTGAGTCCTGGAACAAACTCCATTTTTCATTTATCTCTTGAAGGACTGTCTCATTTGATTTTCTGCCCGTCCATGGTATTCTTTGCATTTTTCTCAAAACTCACATTTCCAATACCATTAGATGTTTTGCAGCTTGTCTGTTAATTATTCATGATTCACATGCATGGGTACAAGACAATTTTCAGTATTTTCTGAGAATTGTCTGAAAAGGAAAGGTGATAAAGAAGATAACTGGCCATTCCATCTCAAATGTCATAGCCTCTCAATGGCAGTATCTGCTGTGGGATTACCTTTACCTTTTTCTAAATTCCAATCCATTTGTTAGGTTGGCAATAATGACATACACAAGCTGGAATTAACAGAGAACCATTGCGAATGAGACTGTTTGCATGCAACTCCATTATAGCCAGGCCAGAACCCCATTGAAATCATGATGAACTGAATCACGGACACATTACTGACTTCATAACTGTTTAATAATTCATTTATATCAGGATCACCAGTATTCTGAATTTATGAAAGCATCATCAAGAAAGTAAACAAAAGCAGCTATTAAAACATAAAATCAGCACCCATTGTATAAATTATAATATATTGCATTATTATCGTCACAGTATGCTCAATCAAATACTGAATTTAGAATTACAGACTTTATAATCATCATCACAATGACTAACTCAATCAACATAATTGATATAATAAACTGTGAATATATTACACCTGTTGTTTTTGTTGTCATGATGGCAATGACATTATTGCTAGTGAAGAAACTGAAAATGCCACACACTTTGGATATCTGGGCTGCATAATCGACAATGGAAACTGTTCACAGGAAGTCAGATGTAGACTGGATGTAGCGGTACAAAGATTCAGTCGAAAAGCCAGCAAAGTTTATAGCTGACTGCTCTAGTAATGTTATGAGCACCACCGGATGCTGGTTTGATTCCTGGTCTCATCACCTGTCAAAGTGAGGGGAAGATTGGCCATCTATTCCTCTGTGTATTCAGACCTACAAAATGTGATGGCACGATCACATCACAGACAATAGCAAGAAACTGCTTCAGGGAGAGAAAAAACCTATTGTACAACACAAGCACACAAGTTAAAGTAACATTTTTTAGAACATGCATCATTCCTGTGGCAACATATGGACGTGAGTAATTGACCATTTGGCAACCACTAAAGAATCCCATTGGGGCTTTTCAGCTTAAACTTTAGAGAAAAGTTCTTAAAATATCATGGACCAAGAAGAAGACATCGCTGTCAACATCTGCATCTTTCAGCTGATTGTTGATTTCTTGGCAAGATTACGCTCAGTAGTTTGCCATTGCTTTCTGAGCGGCCGGCTCACTTATCTCGTAAGTTACCAATGCGGCGAGAAAAGCTTCCAATTCTCGCATGCTGCGTTACCCTACGTGGATAAACAGGATTAAGGAGAAAGTCGTTTAAACCCCTAGGCCAGGGAGACCGGCTGGCTCAAAGATGGACTGAGGACAATGCAGATAGGCACTTTGGCATAAGGGTGCATGAGACAGGAGAACTGTAAAGAAAAGAAGAAACTTTGTGGCAACCTGTGCTATTATCACAACTGTTCTGTGCCAGAATTGTCTTCTGGGTTGAGGAATAAAGGATATTGCTATAGCAGTCACCACATAGTTTACAGGTTAGGATTGTTTAATATACCGAACCTTTCCAAGGATTGTGCATACTTCCCACAGTATATGAGGAAGACATTCTAATCCATCTGCGAACTGTTCCTTAAGGTAACGACATAAATTCCCCTTTCTATGCCAAGGTGGCCTACCAGGTATATTGTGTTAAGTGCGTATACTTATGACTGTGTCAGTTTTTGGTAGGCCATCTCATCTCCGAGAACATGTTCTGGTACCCATTTATAAAACAGGGAGCTATGGTCGCGCTCTGACTAGCAGACTTATCTGCTGGTCTAGAGGTCATGGGTTTGAAATTGCACAAAGGTATATTTGTATCTTGACCTGGGCTGTCAGGTTAACAAAAGCCTAAAATTGATACCAAGAAAATGTTTGCCAAGTTAAGGCGGCTATCAAGATATTGACCACATTACCCTTTGAGTGCTGGTCTCCCTGGCCTAGGCATTTAGCGTCTTTGTCCATAATCCCGTATACTCTCATGAATAACGTGATGTGCGTGAGAATTGGTAGCAGTTCTCATGCGTCGGTAACTTAGGGGTATGTGAGCCGGTCGCTCAGAAAGCAGTGGCAAACTACTGAGCGTAATCTTGCCTAGTACAACAACAGCAGCTGAAAATTGCTGGTGTTGACTGCAACGTCCTGTAAGGGATATGCAACATTAAAAAAAAACCTTGAGTGCCAATTGGTGTATAAAAATGGAGAACTAAACACATGTCCAGAATGCCTTGGAACATATAAAAGGGTCCTTTACTGACAATACTGTACTGTTTCATAAAGCTGTATTTACCCTGAGGTCATGTGGCCATGAACAAATCTTGCCATGAGAGGGAGTTGAACCCAAGACTACTAAATTGGCAGGCCAGAACATGAGTCATCATAAATGCATGTTGAAAAATGCAACATAGTAATACTGTCATCAAAGATATCTACAAATATTAAATGGAATGGAAACTTGTGTCATGGTTTTCACGTCTACATGTTTCAATTAAAATCTCAATTAAAAGCAGTCTATTTCCTTCTCTCATCTCATCTCATCATGTTCCTCTTGTACCTTGCGGTGTCGAGGTGAAGTATAAACTTCGTGAGAGTGCCCGGTTATGGGCTTCGTATATCGACATTCCCATGGATTATGTCTATTTCCTTAGTACTGGTAAATTTAAACAAGAAAGCCAGAAACAATAGACTGCACAATTTGTTGCCTGACAGTAACTATGTATGTTATGTATTTCAGCCAAATTATAAAGCATCTATTCACTGCATATGATATAAAGCTCTGCAGTAGGTACCTGACAAATATACAGTGACATGTCAGACAATAAATTGTGCAACCTTTAGTTTAGGACTTCTTTGTTTCAAATCTCATTTGCTGGGGAACCTTTAAGGTAATTCAAGTAGCATAAGAAATGATTCCACAGACATTGACTGGCACTCATAAAAGAAGAAGAAAGAAGTAGAGATTAGAGGTCACACTATAAGTAAATTTGCTACATTAGGGAAGTACTCTCATCATATGGAGGTGACAGGTTTAAATCCCGGTGGAGTCATTACAGTATATATATCATTTTTAATTGCCTAGTGTGTCCTCTAATCTCTACTTCTTTACTTAACTGGCTCTGTTGCGAAGGGTTTCCGACATAATTTGTTATCTCGCATACCCCATTCAAAATACAGCTGTGGGCGATTTGGCAGCAGACTGTCTTGCGCTGGTTTTCATACAATGGTATGCATGCAGTCATTCAAAAAGCTTTAGCAAACTGCTGAACGTAAACTTGCCATGAAATCACAAACAGCCAAAAAAAAATGCTGTGGTTGATTGCAACATCCTGTAAAGGATATGCAACTAACTCACCTTTCCTCTATTTATATGAGTACCAATCAAAACCTCTGTATTAAAATCTACTCCCCATCCAGTATTATTCTAACGAAAGTCACAAACATATGAAATATTACAGAAACAATCTTTCTTATGATCAATGTAGAAAGCATGCACTAGGTAACGTCAAAAGACATATAAAGAGGCACAGTGGTGAAACAGGGGTTTATTGTTATATAGCGTACAGTAGAACCATGATGCCATCACAGTTAATGTACTCATATACAGTCTACAGTAGAACCATGATGGCATCGCAGTTAATGTACTGATATACAGTCTACAGCAGAACCATGATGGTATTGCAGTTAATTTACTTGGTTACTGAGATAAATGATCAATCCCCAGTAGTGGCTGATCTGGGATAGCATCACTGCAGTCTGATCCAGACATACAGGTTAAAGTTGAAAGTTAAACACTATTCCAGAAAGTTAAAAGGGTTAATGGCAAGAGGGCTGACGTAATTGCACTGGGTTCTATTTCAGATGGCTTGTCAAAAGCTTTGTACAGAGCACAAATTCCGTAGCTCCAGCAATGACCCCCAAGGGTCTCTGAAAAACTGCAATTGTGAACTGAATGATGGAGTGCAAACATTAATCCGTGACCTTCATAGCATCAGGAAGACAGCTTGACCACTCCTCTACAGAGACTTCTCACAGCTTGACCACTCCTCTACAGAGACTTCTCAGTTGCAGAAGAATACTCTGGTGCGGTCAGATGTGTCATCTGAAACACTGATTTGTGTGCCCTCAGTTTAAAACATCTCTGGGACCTGTGTTAAGTAACTTTTTGTAGTTTTTATTTTTTATTTTAATGTAATTGTATCAAAGTGGTTTTGTTTTCACGTACTGATGAAGGCTTGCTAGCTGCAGCATCCATTTTGTCACTTTTGATTGTGTTTTTGTGAAGTGAAGCAGACCAATACTACTGTCTGGTTTTCTTGATTTATTCATTGTAAATTAAGACACCCTGCAATCAATGTCCTTTTCTAGTCAAACAGGAAGAAATTAGATTTTCTAAATGATTCAAAATCACAGTCATATATATGCTTCTATAGAAAACTCTCAGAAAATGGACTGACATTACTATAGAGGTTGAAAATACATTTTATGATTTTATCATTCATACTCTTTCATGAGTTCATTTCTAACTTCAGTTAGAATATACCCAAGCTTATTTCGTCCCCTCCAATTGGCTTTGTTTAGTGCTTTTGGATTGGATGCTCCGAGACCAATTCCCCAAATTCTGTCTCGAGGACTTGCTTCAACAAGGATTTTTGGATGTGTATCAAACAACTGTTTCCTCAGTTCCTCGTTCTGATCAAACTGAAATAATTTAAGAATGAATATATATCAAACAACTGTTTCCTCAGTTCCTCATTTGGATTAAACAGAAATGAATTAACAATGGATATATATCAAACAACTGTTTCCTCATTCTGATCAAAGTGAAATAGTTTTTGAATTAATATCAAACAACTGTTTCCTCATTTTGATCAATGTGAAATAATTTTGGAATGTATACATATCAAAAAACTGTTTTCTTGGTTCCTTGTTGTGACCAAACAGAAATAATTTAAGTTAAAAAAATTAGTTGCATATCCTTTACAGCATTTTTTGCTGTTGTGATCTCTTGGCAAGTTTACATTCAGTAGTTTGCCATTGCTTTCTGAATAACCGACACCCATACAATTTTGTAAAAAACCATCATGAGACGGTTTGCTGCCAAATCACCCACAGCTGTGTTTCAAATATAGGTATGCAGGATCACGAACTGTGTCCGTAACCTCTTCACCATGGAGCTAGCAATAATTTAAGACTGGATATATATCAAATAACTGTTTCCTCATTCTGATAAAACTGAAATAATTTAAGACTGGATATATATCAAATAACTGTTTCCTCATTCTGATAAAACTGAGATAATTTAAGACTGGATATATATCAAATAACTGTTTCCTCATTCTGATCAATATGAAATAATTTAAGAATGGATATATATTAAACAACTGTTTCCTTGTTATGATCAAACAGCAATAATTTAAGAATGGATATATATCAAACTACATTTCCTTGTTCTGATCACACAGAAATAATTTAAAAATGGATATATATTAAACAACTTGTTCTGATCAAAGAGAAATAATTTAACTCCAACATGTTACAAATAACTGACTTACAGCTTACATATCTTTAGTCCACCCACTGTGTAATTCTCCTATCTGAAGCTAAAAGTTTATAAACTCCAACAACATGCGTTTTAATTTCCAAGTTCATAAATTTAAAGTCTCAAGCACATGATGAACAGTGAAATTAACAATAAATGCTGGCAGAATTATTTCCTGGTACTACTTTTAAACAGGGTCGACCCTTTTATTATTAAAATCCTCGCTTTGATCGGGATTAAAACATATGACTCCTGGGCCTTCAGGCAAGTCTGCAAGCAACTGGGCTACCATGGTTCCATAAAATCTGGACATACTGTTACATATAAATAAACTTTAGAGACCAAATAAACATTTATGTCCTGGCTCATGAATAATTAGATTGTGGATGTGTTAAAACTGTTTTATGTACATGTAAATTTAGATTCATATAGACACTGATTTGAAAGAGCTAGATGCTAAAATCTGGCACAAGGTTTAACAATCACAGAGATACATGGAAATGGACTATACGAGAAGCAAAATCTGTACATTTTGAAGGCTTGAGAAGAAAATTACAATTTAGGCAAATCTTCGAAGATCACCAATATCACTCCAATTTCTAAAATAAAGAGCTAGAAAACAAATTAGATATACATCTGCTTGTGTTAACAGATCACTTATGAAAACCGTAAGGTAAACAAGAGACAAATGAAATGTATGATGCATATCAACGGAAGAGATGGAATAATGGCACTAGCCTTCTAAGGAAAACTACTAGACAAAGGAGCAAGCAAAGGGAGACAAAGAAAGATGCATGTTGGAAATTCAAACACCTGAGAAGTAAATAATATAAACAAGAACTTTATCAAAATATTGATTGACAGTAAGGATTCAAGAGTCACAATAACACCAATGTCTGCTCTGGACCAGTTACTGTATCACTCAGTAATCAATAAAATCATACTGGCAATAAATAAGCAATTAGAAATTCAAATAGTCCTTAGAAATGATTATGTACAAGAAGAATGAGTTGTGTTTCATGAAAAACAAACAAGTAAACAAAATATATAGGTCCTAGAGAAGCTGGAAATGACAAAAATGAGCTCATCAAAGAAATAATCAAGAAACAGCTAAATATTTGAACAAATATTAAAAGACAGAAAAATTATTAGAATACTGTGGGACCAAGGAGGCCAAAAATATGCTGACATTTTACAAGATCTGTATATCAAAGAAAACTGTCTTTTAGCATCAAGAAACAGAATAGACAGAAATATATCAGGGTGTACCACTAGAGTGACAGACAGGAAGTTTTAGAGGTAAAATACAGTCAACCTTTATTGTTAAGATAACACCTGATTAACAAGCAAAGCAACTGCAATGGTGCAGCATACTCTAATAAATGTTTCTCAAATCATCATTCACATAAAAGACGATTCAATTTTATTAATGTGCGTGTATAAATATATAGTATGTTGTGATTGTGCAATTATTTTAGCAAGAAAAGATGCAATTATTAACTCATCTGTCCATGGAAGCAAAGATATTTCTTCTTTTACTTCCATTTCCTCTTCTTTGTTGTCTTCCTCCTAATCTCTTCAATGGTTAAAGACCAATGCAGATCAATATGCAGATAGAACTGCTGCAATACATCCCCAGTATTCTCTTCTCTTGACATGATGGTGTAGTCTCACATCAATTTCTTATTCAATCTTTGATGTTATCCTGTTTCAGCTGTCTTTTTTCTACATTAAATCATTTGTGCTTCTTATGTGCTGATAATATTTATGTTTAATATAAAGATAGGAGATACTGTTAAGTTAACTGTAGAACTGGTATGACAGCTAAACATTTGTTGCAGAAGTGCCCAATATGCAGAACAGAGAAAAGTATTTTGGCCTACACCTGCACCATTTCAGGACAAAGGCTATGGGGATGTCAACAAGCTTCAGCTGACTGCTACTTTCTTTGCATTTATTCATACTGATATGTGAAGGTGAATTAATCAACAGAAGAAGAATACTTGTGTTGTCTAATTTTTATTTTGTTTAGTAATTGTTATTCATCCCTAGTTGTTTACCAATTAATGTATTTTGTCATTTTATTCACCGATTTTTCTACACATGCACATTTCTTTATTTCGGCAGTTGTTAATTTAGTAAAGTAATTGTTTGTTTAAATATGTTGCTTGTTGTGGAGCGAAATGTTGGCCATGTCTATTCTCTTCTTACCGTCTGTTTTGCATCTTCCTATATGCAAACAGTGGCTATTTAACGCTTAGTACATCGTTCCATATAATTCATTTAATTGCATGTCCTTTACAGAACATAGCAGTCAATCCGAGCATTTTGGCTGTTCATGATTCCTAGGCAAGTTTTACATTCAGTAGTTTACCATTGCTTTCTGAATGACCGGCTCCTATAACTTTTTCGAAAAAACCAGCACTGCTATGTTTCAAACCCGGGTATACAGGATTACGAATCGCATCCGCAAGACCTTCGCCATGGAGACTGGCTTTCCATATATAACAGTGGCTATTTAACTCTTAGTACATCTTTCCATATGTAACAGTGGCTATTTAACTCTTAGTAAATCTTTCCATAGACAACAGGGGCTATCTAACTCTTAGTAAACCTTTCCATAGACAACACTGGCTATTTAAATCTTAATGCATCCTTCCATATATAACAGTATCTATTTAACTCTTAGTAAAACTTTCCATAGACAACAGTGGCTACTTAACTCTTAATGCATCCTTACATATATAACAGTATCTATTTAACTCTTGCCTGTCTCCCTGTCTATGGGTTACACAATTTTCTCCATAATCCTGTATACTCTTGTGAGTAACATGACGTGCGCGAGAATTGTTAGCAGTTCTCTCCACATCAGTAACTTACGGGGTATGTGAGCCAGTCGCTCAGAAAGCAATGGCAAACTACTGAGCATAATCTTGCCAAGAAATCAACAATCAGCTGAAAGATGCTGATGTTGACAGCGATGTCCTGTAAAGGATATGCAAACAAACAAACAAAATTTAACTCTTAGTACATCTTTCCATAGACAACAGAGGCTATTTAACTCTTAATGCATCCTTCCATATATAACAGTATCTCTTAGTACATCGTTTCATAGACAACAAGTAGCTAATTAACTCAATACATCTTCCTATATAAAACTATGGCTATAAAACTCTTAGTATACGGTGCACCAATTAAAGTGTCTCACAAATCACCATAAATTTACCAAACTCCACTTATAATGGGTCTATTAGTTGAGGATCTTCAAGTCCCATGTTAGATAATGTATCATCTGTGAAATTCCAGAATTTCTTCAAGTGTTTCTGGTAATCTGCATGTTGATATGTGGTGACATTTTCAATTATAAGATGATCTGAAGTAATGATCTTCACACTAATACTAGCAATCACAACCCCAAATTTATTCAAAAAAGAGAGCTTGTTAAAATATAAATAGTAAAAAAGAGATTTCTGAACATGTTCACGAATAGGGTAACAGCTGAGTGTATATCTGTATTTGAAAAAGTCAAAATTAACAACCTTTTTACACACATGAAGGTATACCTGGCATATAGTGCTTGGTCAATACTCTTATAGACCAATAACTACTCCAGGAGTGATGTGGTCAGTATCACACTGGCCACCTTCACTTCACAAAATAGTTCATGGTTACCATTGGAGTCTGGGTTGACCCGAAAGCCCGGTTCAATTGTAAAAACACACCTCAATGCAAACTGAAACTCTTGACTACCAGGCTGTGAGACAAGTGTCTGGCCACTGTGCTACCATGGCTTCTGTATGCATGGCTGTGACCTACCTTAGCTTTAGATGCTTTCTTCACCACTTTTTCTGCTGCTTTATTCCACACATCCTTGTCAAAATTCTGAACTTGTCTTCCAAACTTTTTCTGCTTGACTGGATCATCAGTGGACATAATCTTCTGTTTCATGGCTTCATCTTTGAATAAAGCTGAAACAATCCAACCACAACCTGTTATTTAAATTCTGCCACGGTCTGATGTGTTTGTTATTTCACTTATAAATACAAAAGTTAGTTCCATAACCTCCCAACATTTTTTTTTGGCGGTTTGTAATTTCTTGGCAAGTTTACTTTCAGTAGTATGTTATTATTTTCTGAATGACCAGCTCTCATATCATTTTATGAACACCAACGTAAGGCGGTCATGCTGCATATGCTGTGTTTCGAACTCGGTATGTGGGATTTTGAATTGTATCTGTAAACCCTTTGCCATGGAGCACCTATTTCACCTGTACTTGATTAATATAAAATACCAAACTAAGAAAATGTGTGTTGTTTCATGAGTGTATCATGTATCAAACCATGTAAACTTGTGATATTTCAGGAGTGTATCATGTACCAACCATGCAAACTTGTTGTGTTTCATGAGAACATCATGAATTGTACCAAACCAGGCAAACTTGTGGTGTTTCATAAGTGCATCATGTATTGTACCAAACCAGGCAAACTTGTGGTGTTTCATAAGTGCATCATGTATTGTACCAAACCAGGCAAACTTGTGGTGTTTCATGAGTGCATCATGTATTGTACCAAACCAGGCAAACTTCTGGTGTTTCATGAGTGCATCATGAATTGTACCAAACCAGGCAAACTTGTGGTGTTTCATGAGTGCATCATGAATTGTACCAAACCAGGCAAACTTGTGGTGTTTCATAAGTGCATCATGTATTGTACCAAACCAGGCAAACTTGTGGTGTTTCATGAGTGCATCATGTATTGTACCAAACCAGGCAAACTTGTGGTGTTTCATGAGTGCATCATGTATTGTACCAAACAAGGCAAACTTATAGTGTTTCATGAGTTCATCATGTACCAAACCAGGCAAACTGGTGGTGTTTCATGAGTTCATCATGTACCAAACCAGGCAAACTGGTGGTGTTTCATGAGTGCATCATGTACCAAACCAGGCAAACTTGTGGTTTCATCATAAATATTAAAAGTGGTACTTATAGCCCACAAGTGCCTTTATTTATTGTGAGAGGACACTTTGTTCTATGTGCAAAATGTGTTCATGTTTTGTTTAAATCTTACCCTCCAGCACGGTTTTTATAAGAGTGTTACTTTTAACATGGCCGAAATATTTCACTAGCTTTTTTTTAAATTTCTTTCATCAATTCTCATGTTAGCCCGTTTTTCTAGAACCTCTGTATTTAATTGTTTTTGTTTCCATGATATACAACATATTTTTCTGTATATCCACATCTCCAGGGCCTATATCCGGCTTCCTAATTGCTTGTTCAGATATAGGTCACGCCATAAAATTAACTGCAATAGAAATGTAGAATGTTAACACTTAAAATATGTGAGACCTGGCAGGGGAAAGACACCAGGAAGTCGTGAGTCGTGACCCGGATGGACCCTTCCCCAGAGCGTCAAATAGGTAAAGAGCCGAAACATTCTGGGAAGAGGGACTTTCTGACGACAAAACGTGCTTGCCCCACGGTGGATATTTTACTGACTAAGAGCCCATATGGTGGTAAATCGCACGTGTCGTACTTGCCGTTACGCGCCATACTGTTGAGAGTGCGGCATGTAATACACATTTGCAAGCTGGCTAATATATTTTATATTTTTAATCTATAGCTCTGTGGTTTGGCACACAATTAATTACAAACACAAGTAGCTAAATGTCTATATTATTAGCATTGTAGTATTTTATGAATTGAATCTGGTGATCGAGTGAGATGGCAGAACATGACCGCCCACGCTTACCGGCATGGCACATGATGGGTGATGGATGGAGTATTTTATATATAGTGTATTTTGAATGACTGCAGTTTTTGAAAATATTGCCGGTCCAAGTTTTATATTTACCTATTATGTTGCATGAACTTTACAGAGGGTGAATACAAAACTTGGACCGGCAATATTTTCAAAAACTGCACAGTCATTAAAAATACACCCTATATATACCATATTATATTATTATATATAGACCTTGATAGAGCAAACTGCCCAAATATACTAATATTAATTAATAAATTATTATTAGGTAAACGGTAACATATTCAATGCACAACGTGGATTATAAACGGAAATATTGTAACAAAGCAACTTACTAGTAGTGTTATTATAATA
Source organism: Cepaea nemoralis (assembly GCA_014155875.1). Lineage (NCBI taxonomy): Eukaryota > Metazoa > Mollusca > Gastropoda > Stylommatophora > Helicidae > Cepaea > Cepaea nemoralis. The sequence goes on from JACEFZ010008697.1 coordinate 178,019, forward strand.
AGTCAAGATATTCAACACTCACCTGCTTTAGAATACATCATGTACTGCTCAGCGCAATTGTACACAACGCCACCAACTGAGAATTTCGCCGGGAGGTGTTGACTAAACGGCGATTTGTTTCCATAAAAGAAGAAATATGATTCCTTTTGTTCGCTTTCTGCAGTCTTGACGGGCGGTTTGCTTTTATTAGATGTAGACTTCTCTGCCATGACTAGACGGTGTTAAATATTATTAGGCGCCTGTTAAATAATAAACTACTGTTAAAGTGATTCAAACTTCGTGCTGTATGTTCACGTTCTCTTTATCTTGAGATGTCATTGTTTTATATGTGCTCGAATTTTATTTTTAGCTGCTTACCAGGAACGACAGGAAACGGGGAATTTCCGGTTTTGCCAAATAGGTTTTCCCCTGGCACGAGAGAATACGGGTGCTTAAAAAGTGATTACTTTTTCTTATCAGCAGAGGTTAGCTTCGTGTCCTTTACAGGACGTTGCAATCAATCCCAGCAATATTTTGCTGTTTGCGATTTGCAAGTTTTAGTTCAGTAGTTTGCTACATTAGTTTCTGAACTACTGAGGCCTCATACAATAGAATCAACGCAAGTTGGCTTGCTTCCAAATACTGTCATCAGCTAATTTTAAACCCTTGAATCGATGTTATCAGACAAAAGGATTGGCAAATGTGCAGGATTATTTCCTTGGCTGTGTTTTAACTGTTGTAGGTTCAGCGTTACCTTAAAATTATAACATTGCCAAGGCTTTTGTGTCGCTTTTACTGTATTTGGCATGGTCTTTTTTTTTAGTAACCTTGGCTGCAGGCTTTGTGGTTAATGGTTTCAATACGCTTCAGGGCTTCACTTTTTTAATTGACCTGGACTCCCATGTGTACCAAGTCTAAAATGGCTACTGGGAAGTAAATGTTACCTCCGTTATATTGATCACATCACCACCGATTTGTCCATTAAAATAGGAGACTAGCGCTGTGTACCCAATGTATCAAAGGACGTGTCCTTTACTTACTTATTTACTTACTTACTTACTTTCTTACTTATTTACTTACTTACTTATTTACTTACTTACTTACTTACCTATCTACCTCCTTATTTACTTATTTATTTACTTACTTACTTACATATTTACTTGATGTTGTTTGTACATCAAGAATGATGATGACCATTCATTTCATCTAGTGGGGTTGAAAGTATAGAGCTGTGAGTTCTAAGATGGCTTATACGGCCTATTTTGGCTGGAAATGTTCTTTGACAATGTGGGCAAAGAATGTTTGACATTCCAAGAGTTACTTATTTACTTACGTACTTACTTATTTACTTACTTGCTTACTTATTTATTTAATTACTTACTTACTTATTTACTTATTTACGTACTGAACTTAACAATCAGGCTGTTCCAGCCGGTTTTGTGGAAACGGAAAGATTTCGTTCTAAATTCAAAATGACCGTGGAGATAATATATGTTCTACAATAGAACAATACCTGAATTACCTGTGACTATGTTATAACTGATGTTCTACATTCGAACAATACACGTGACCATGTTTGTTAATTGTTTCAGCTTAATTAAATATAATTAATTTACACACTTCATATGGTATATACCTCTGCTGTATGAACCTGACGAGATTCTGCAAAATATGCCAGGCAATCAATCGTGCAACATAATATTTGTGGTTTCTCTGTTTAAAAAATTCACAAATGGGATACACTGTTACAAAGATGTGTGTAAGCGGGACATGATTGATACAGGCATTGATAATGCACATTGGGAGCAAGTCGCCGCTGAACGTGATGCATGGAGGGCAAACATCAGAAATGGAATAAAGACAAAGGAGAAAATTATTGCAGATAAGTCACACACCGAGCGTGTGAGACGTAAGATGGCGCATGACGGTGGAAATGACCACGTTTTCACATGCACCGAGTGTGGAGGAACATTTACAGCGCGAGTTGGCTTTATCAGTCACATTCGCTACCGCCATGGGTAAAAGTTATTATGCCTTTCTGAAGCACAAACTATCGTCTGTCAAGACGGCAAGGCGCCAATGGATGAATGATTCAGTGCCAAACAAAAGGTAGGTTTGCACCAAACATGGTACACAATCAAATTAATATGTATATTTCCGTTCACTGAGCACTGAAATTCTGGAATATACCACGAAACAAAACAAATAACTTGACCCAAGTATATATACTCAAAAAGTGTCCATCTGTCCAAATGGAATGTCACAATGGGCGATATATTATCCTTTGGCGATGAATCTGTACATTAACTTACTTTTTACTTACGTCCCTCTAGGCATTGTGTTTGATTTTATTGGATTGTGTAGGCTTGGATTGTATTGAATTGTATTGGATTGTGTTGGATTGTGTTGATGAAGACACGCCTAAAACTCGTGGATGAAGCATGACCAACTTAGACCTAATCACGACAAGTCCGCATGTAATGGTTGAACCTACCAGGTTACTTATTTATATGCCTCTCCATTGATGTGAACACCCAGTATTGGTCTTTGAGAGAAAGCGAGCTCTGCAAAAATCCCCGTGGAGACGGCACTATGATGATGTGTCATAAAAAAGTCACCAATCTCTCTACCATAGAGGTAACGAGCGCAATTCGTAATCCTGCATACCGTGTTCAAAACACAGCTGCGGGCGATTTGTCAGCAGACCGCGTAGCTTTGATTTTCATACAATGGTATGATTGCCGGTCGTTCAGAAAGCAATTCCAAACTACTGAAGGTAAGCTTGTCAAGAAATCACAAATAGCCACAATAATGCTGGGGTTTACAGCGATGTCCTGTAAAAGATATGCAACTGTCTATTAGGGACGTTCATTTGAAACCCGTTCCAATGGCTTTATTACAAAAACATGAAAGAAACATTAACAGGTGTGGTAGAATTAAACAAAGCATTCATTTTGAATGAATTATGCACCATGGGTTGGTCAGAAGAAGTCGCAGTAGGCATTCAGGCAAGCATCCCATTGCTTAGGTAGGCGGCGAATTCCGTCCGCAAAAAAGGATTGTGGTTGCTCACTAAACCAAGTGTTTACTGCGTTCATTACATCTGCATATGTGTGAAATCGTTGCCCCTTGAGAGCTTTTTTTAGAGGTCCGAACAAATTAAAATCACATGGTGACAAATCAGGACTATAGGCTGGATGTTGCAGAATTTCCAACTTCTTCCTTGCTAATGCTTCCTGTACAATCTTTGTGACATGAGGACGAGCATTATCGTGCAACAAAATCACACGGCGAGAAAGCATGCCGGGTCGTTTATTCTTGATGGCTTTTTGCAGCTTGTCTAGTGTTTGCAAGTACTGTGTAGAGTTGATGTAGACACCAGGTTCTTTAAAGTCGGCAAAAAATAGTTCTTCATGGTCAAAAAATGCACTCAGCATAACCTTACCAGTGGAAACCTGTAATTTGAATTTTTTGGTTTTTGGTGATCCAGCATGCTTCCATTGCATGCTCTCTTTTTTGCTACTCGGCTCAAAGTGGTGATACCATGATTCATCTCCTGCCACTATGCGGAAGAGAAATCCATCACCCTCCACTCTGTAACGCAGCAAGTGGTTCAAACACCATCCCATGCGTTCCTCTTTTTAGTGGTCGGTCAACATCCGTGGTGCCCACTGTGAACATACCTTCCGATATTGCAGTTTCTTACTAACGACCTTTTGAATTGTCCCAATTGACACATCAAATTCTTTTGCTAGCGAACGTATGCTTCGACAACGGTTCATCTGTACTGCTGCATCAATTTTTGGCGGTGTTTTTTTCTGTTGCAACAATATGCGATTGACCCGGCCGCCGAAGGTATGTCGTGAACTGACGTCCTTTCCGAAACATACGTGCCCAGTCTGTTACTGTTGTCTTCTACACACATTTGTTATCGTGCGCTGCCTGCATTCTTCGATGAATGTCCACTGGTCAACATCCTTCAAATGAAAGAAACTGAATCACCGCTCTTTGAGCTTCTTTGGGCGTGTTTTTGATCAACCCGCCCATTTTCTCAACGGCCAGAAACCGAACCTATGCATCATGGGACGATAAGCACGCGCTCTTTTATTCATTGGTCAGCACTTATCACATGACTATGACATGTTCATGTTCAACATACGCAATTACGCGCGATGCGGCACGAACGGATTTCAAATGAACGCCCCTTATATGATAGATATTTCTCTACGATAGGACTCAAGACTACAAGAGCGCTATTGCACCGGGATTCGTTAATTCATTCAGTCATCTATTCAGTAGCATGTCCTCTGCAGAACTGTCACGAGCTCGCCATGAGTTAACCAGATAATAATACCGACGTTTGCTTGGCGTATATTTTCTAGGCCACAACAGTCGTACTAACAAAGTAAACACAGCTGCACGGGATACATCAGGTCAGCCCATATACACATTTGGTGGTGAGTGAGGAGGAAGTGAGTGCGCTGAATCATATATCACTTTGACAAGTCATAAACATATCAGAGGGAAAACGGAAGTACTTAGCACGGAAGTAACAGTACATATGTCAATTCTGGGTTTCCGGAACATCGAGAAGATTGACGGGGTTATTGGCAACTGTTGTTGGGGGTATACAGGAACTCGCTGGCTTGTTTTGGATGTCTCAAGCAGTGATGACAAATCTAACATGGAGGGAGCCAGAGGGGGGATGGATCCCTGACAGGGGATGATCTGCCAATGTGCCACCTGTGTGGGGGCATAAAGGATAACGTCACGTGGCCAACTTTGGTAGTTTGCCATATAAACCCGAGTTGGGACCAACTAGGGGGACTTGAAAATGCTCTAGTCGGAGTGCCAGGGCACTGCAGTGCTTAGTGGAAATAATATCTACCGTGTGTTAATTAGTGACTTAATTTTACACGTGCCTATAATGGCAGATGTAGATATGATTGATAGGACTGCAGTAGTGCCATTTAAGGTTCCTCGGGTTGGAATGAAGAACCCGGACCCAATGTAACATCCGATCCCGGATAAATTATGATGTGGAGAGATGGGCCAGCAACTTTCGCAATGGAAGAAGTTAAGACACATTGCTCGGTGGAGTCTAATGGAATATGTATCCTACATGAGTGAATACCAATCGTTAACACACCTGAAGTGATGGAGGTTCAGCCCATGTGGAACTAGATCAGTAGGGACTGATGTTCACAGTAGATGAAACCAAACATTGAAGTGTAGTTGTTCCACGTATCAAGGAAATCAGAACTTTCAGACTATATCTAGTGAATAAAGCAAGCCATTTTATTCTAGATACATTAACTGTTTAATAGTGAGAACTAGTGAACATTTATCAAGAGACAAAAAGACTTGTTAGTAGGACAGTGTTCCATGTTTGTTTTCACTGCGCCGGAATTATGAAGCCGGAGTTTCTATAAACTATTAGGAACAGTTGCGTTAGGAAATATACTAGTATTTTCCACGGATTATATTTACATGAGATTCAGATCTCATGGTCATCAGAGTTCCTGGAGGAGGACATGTCTGGAGAGAAGGATACGACTTCGGTGAGGTTTTTCGTACTGACTCGAATGATGTCGTGTGATCCTTGCCATGATGTGTACACTATGATCCTGAACTTTGAAGGCTGACACATACATTTATGTTATAATACACGACACACTTTTTCTTCGCATACACGTCTCATATACGTTACACTTTTCTTTTAATAAATTAGTCTTTATTAATTTTTAGAAGCAAGAGTTGTTGAGTATGTTGCGTTGGGGAAGTATGAGAGGGGGCATAGTACGACAGTGAGAGAGTGACAGGAAAAGGTGTCCATAGGCTGATGGAGTGTGTTGGACGGAAGCTGGTGGATTCTCCAGAATATTGAGAGGAAAAAAAAATATTATAATGTGGGTGTCGACTCTCTTCACTCCAGGGACGACACTGTAAAGGAGGACACGACATTATTGGGGGCTCGTAAACGTGATCTTTGGACAGCGGGATCTCTCGTAAACGTGATCTTTGAACAGCGGGATCTCTCGTAAACGGAATCCTTGGACAGCGGGATCTCCCGTAAACGGAATCCTTGGACAGCGAGATCTCCTGCAAGCAGGAACCTTTGACAGTGGGATCTTCTGACAACGGGGTTTTTGACACGGGATCCTTAGTTATAAGAGGGAGATATCATTTTGGAGAATCCAGCTAGAGTGAATGTGGATAGGGGTTAGGACTATTATCTTACCTGTTCACACTTCACACGTCTGCATAGGTCTGTGGTCCTGATTCTACTCTTGTCACTGAGTGAATGTGCTGTGTGTAGTAATATCTAGATTTATAGTACTTGTTCATATATCTGTATAGTAATTTGCAGTTATATTGTACTAGACCGGCTAGCTTACCTCTCTGTATAATGGCCACCCCTAAACTAACCACGTTAGAATTAAAGGCAAAGGGGGAAGAAATGGGATTGGGGGGTTCTGCTCTAACGGATCACATACAGGAAGTGGAGAGAGAGTATCGTCAAGCAGAACGGGAAGATCGAAAGGCCGAGCTGGAATTGAGAAGGATGGAATTGGAAGCTGAGCAAGCGGCTAGGAAATTGGAAGCTGAGCAAGCAGCTAGGAAATTTGAAGCTGAACAAGCAGCTAGGAAATTAGAAGCTGAACAAGAAGCACAGAAGAGGGAGCACGAGTACCGGATGCGGGAACTACAGCTCAAGAGTCAATCTAATGGAGAAACTGAGGGAGCAGTTGGAGGTTCCTCCATCCCAGGATCAACACCAGTAGGTGGACATGGGTACCATGCTATGAAGTTTCCTTTAGCGGTCTACGAGGAGGACAAAGAGAAGATTGACCAGTACCTTCAACGCTTCGAGGCTTTGTCAGTTGCTATGGGTCTGGAGCGTAACAAATGGAATCTTAAACTATCCCAGGGATTACGCGGGACCGGATACGAGGTCTATACTCGCCTGCCACCAGGACATGAGAACAATTATGACGAGTTAAAGACGGCTCTGCTGAAACGATTCGAGGTTACGTCACATACCTACCGGAAAAAATTTCGAGCAGCGAAACGAGAACCGGGGGAGTTGTTTGCCGCCTACAGTTTGCGTCTAAAATCTTATCTCCATAAGTGGATGGATTTGGCTGGGTTCGCACATGACTATGAGAGTCTGGAAGAGCTCATGGTGGTCGACCAGCTGAAGAAGCAAATGTCTAAACCTCTCAGGACGTTCCTGGGAGAACAAGGAGCGGAACGTATTGACCTCGTGAATAAATTAGCAGAACGGTTCGTCGAGGTACATGGGGAGGCAGGGGAAAACCTTTCCACCAACTCCAAAAGTCAAGAGAAACATGACAAGAAGAAAGCCAAAAACTCAGGAACAAAAAAGTGGGAACCTTATGTGCAAAAATCAGAGGATAGTTCAGAGAAGAAGAAGGAGGGAAGCAAGAGCACTTCAAGCTCTACACCTAAACGACCATGGTCGGAGAAGTGGTGTTCAATTTGTAAGTCACCCTCTCACAATACGAGGGACTGCAAATCGAAGGCTAAGAACCCTCACTTTGCAGCATGTCAAGTGACTTCCAAGGAGGTTGTCACGGAAAATGCCAAGGTCAACAAGGAAGCTCGCCACCAGGAGAGCTCACTCAAGTCTGGCAATAGAAAATCTAGGACAGGGAAATGGTGCAACCAATGCCAGTCGAATACGCACAATGCTATTGACTGCAGAGGAAAGTCAGGAGACACTCAATTCGTCGTGTGCTCAGGGAAACCTAAGGTGGAGCCCACCGAACAGGTCGAGGCCGAGGAAGAGACTCCAGACCAGGAAAAACCACCTGTAGTGGAATTGGTAGAGGTTAACGGTCGTCAAGTGGAGTGTTTATACGACACAGGACTGGACGGGGAGGCCGTGATTTCTGCGGATCTGGTACATCCAGAACAATTCACAGGTGAGACATTGGATATACAGCCTGCACAGAAGAGTGCTGTAGTCATGAAGTTGCCTATTGCTAATGTGGAGATTCGGTCAAGGTACGTCACCGGCACCATCAAGGCCGCTGTATTGACCGATCCCATTTTTCCAGTAATCCTAGGTTGCCGGTATGTCTTTCTGGGAATGCCCAGGGAGCCAATCCATATGGGAGCAATGCAGACTCGCTCTCAGACGAGAACGGAAGAGGCAGAAGCAATTGTGACTAACCCAATGCCGGGGGAGCTACGAACTGCCCAGAGTGAGGATGATACTTTACGTCCTTGCTACAAAAAGCTGCAGAAAAGTGCTGATCCACCACGACGGGGGCAGTACTACATGAAGAATAGGATACTCTACAGGAGAGCAGGAAGGGAAGACAACCTATACGGTCAGTTGGTCGTCCCGAAAGCTCACCGGTCCCAGATTCTTCATATGGGGCATACCATCTCCTTTAGTGGACACATGGGTATTGCCGCCACCATGCAGCGGATTTCCTGCCACTACTATTGGCCGGGAATGACAGATGATGTGCGTCGGTATGTGAAGTCATGCCCTGAGTGCCAGAGGGTGGCACCAAAACACTGGACAGCACCGGTGGTGTTGGGTGAGATGCCCATCATGAACTCTCCTTTCGAGAGGGTAGCCATCGATATCGTGGGTCCACTTCCCAGGACTAGGAAGAGGAACATGTATATACTCACAATGGTGGATTGCTGTACAATGTGGGGTGAAGCCATACCGTTGACCACGATTGACTCGAAAAGAGTGGCGGACGCACTGATGGAGGCCTTTACCAGATTAGGCTTTCCGGATCAAATTCTGACGCACAATGGATCTCAGTTTTGTGGAAAACTCATGGAGGAGGTATTTAGGGTGTTTCACTCTAACCACATACATACCAGCCCTTACCACCCTCAAGTCAATGGACAAGTAGAGCGTTTCAACGGCACGTTGATGACAATGCTCAGGAAACTAGCGCAGGAAAAACCTGATAGGTGGGATGAATATATCCCAGCAGCACTCTTTGCCTATCGGGAAGTTCCTCATGGCTCAACAGGACTACCATCCGCTACGTTGCTGTTTGGTCGTCCAATCAAAGGACCGTTGGAAGCCATGTTGAGGAGTTGGACTGAAGAGGGGACGTCAGAAGAAGTGATCTCATCCTACAAATACGTGGAGGAACTGAAAGAAAAACTCCACAAGGGATGGACTCTGGCAAATCAAAACTTGAAAAAAAGCCAGGAAAAGACATGCGGCTTACTACAACCGTAGGTCTAAAGAAAGATCTCTAGAGGTGGGAGACAAAGTCTTGTTGCTACTCCCAACGGGAAGCAACAAACTGGAGATATGTTGGCAAGGACCATTTCCCGTGGAAAGGGTAATATCCAGAACCAACTATCAGATCCGGATCCGGGGAAAGTCGAAGATTTTCCATATCAATCTCTTGCGGAAATACGAAGAGAGACCCGGAGACAAGACAGCTCACCTCATGGCAATGGCAGTTGCAGTGGAGACAGAAGTGGGAACCAGCGAGGGCAGGGAATATCCCTTGGAACACCAGGAAACCTATAGGGATGTGCAAGTGAACCCTGATCTGACCTCCCAGGAGAGGGAAAGGATAACCCAGGTTCTCAAGTCTCATAAGGAGATACTGACTGATAAACCAGGACGAACGAGGTTGGTTGAGTTCGAGATGACTTTGACCACACAGGAGCCTGTTCGCCAAAAGGTTTACCCAGTGCCATTCTCTAAAGAAAAGGCCCTGGAGGAGGAAATAAAAAAACTGCTGGAGGATGACGTGATTGCACCATCCACATCCCCATACAATGCGGGGGTAGTTTTGTTACGCAAACCAAGTGGAGAACACCGGTTGTGTATAGATTACCGACTTCTGAACAGTCATACACAGTTTCAGGTGGAACCTTTGCCGAATCCAACTCAGTTATTCGCTAGGCTCCATAAGGCTCGGTACTTTTCAAAGGTGGATCTGAGTCGGGGGTACTATCAGATACCAGTCAAACCGGAGATTCGACCACTGTTAGCTTTCAGTACACCCAGTGGACACTACGAATTCAAAGTCATGCCCTTTGGACTCAGCAATGCACCTAGTGTGTTTACACGCATGATGAGGACTTTACTAGATCCGTTACAGGATCCATCCATCATCTCATTCATGGATGATATTCTGATTTCCAGTGACAGCTTGGATGACCACTTACAATCCTTGGAGAGAGTGTTTAATAGGCTCAAGGAAGCAGGGCTTACTGCTCGTCCAACCAAGTGCATGATTGGTTACCAGACTCTGGAATTTCTAGGTCACACCATCACTCCAGGACACATTGTTCCAGAAGAGAAGAACCTGGAGAAAATCAGAAATGCACCTAGGCCAAAAACGAAGAAGGATGTGCGATCTTTTCTCTCGTTGTGTGGGTTCTACCACAAATTTATCCCACATTTCACTGAACTGGGAGCTCCGTTGACCGAAACCTAGAAAAAGGGATTACCGGATCAAATCATTTGGACACCAGAATGTGAGAATGCCTATAGTCAGTTAAAGGAGGCATTGGTCAGCAAATCTGTATTACAGCTCCCTGACCTTTCCAAACAATTTGTGTTGAGAACAGATGCGAGTGCGATTGGAATTGGAGCCGCTTTGTTACAGGAAGGAAAAGACGATGCTTCGGTTTTGAAACCTGTGGCATACGCAAGTAAGAAACTTCTACAGGCGGAGAGGAATTATTCATCTGTCGAGAGAGAGTGCTTGTCCCTTGTATGGGCAATGCAAAAATTTCAGCCATATTTGTATGGAGTTAATTTTCGGGTCCAGTCGGATCATCAGCCCCTGATGTTCCTGGCTACTTCTCAGAAGCTCAACGCACGTTTGATGCGGTGGTCGTTGTTACTTCAACCGTATAATTTCACAGTAGAGTACATTCCTGGGAAGGAAAATGTTGGAGCGGACTTCTTGTCAAGACACCCAGCTCCTGAAGAAGAGGAATGAATCATCTGGATTTAACTCATGGTGGAGAAGCGTGAGATGGACTACTCTCTTAAGAGGGGGCCTATGTCACGAGCTCGCCATGAGTTAACCAGATAATAATACCGACGTTTGCTTGGCGTATATTTTCTAGGCCACAACAGTCGTACTAACAAAGTAAACACAGCTGCACGGGATACATCAGGTCAGCCCATATACACATTTGGTGGTGAGTGAGGAGGAAGTGAGTGCGCTGAATCATATATCACTTTGACAAGTCATAAACATATCAGAGGGAAAACGGAAGTACTTAGCACGGAAGTAACATTACATATGTCAATTCTGGGTTTCCGGAACATCGAGAAGATTGACGGGGTTATTGGCAACTGTTGTTGGGGGTATACAGGAACTCGCTGGCTTGTTTTGGATGTCTCAAGCAGTGATGACAAATCTAACATGGAGGGAGCCAGAGGGGGGATGGATCCCTGACAGGGGATGATCTGCCAATGTGCCACCTGTGTGGGGGCATAAAGGATAACGTCACGTGGCCAACTTTGGTAGTTTGCCATATAAACCCGAGTTGGGACCAACTAGGGGGACTTGAAAATGCTCTAGTCGGAGTGCCAGGGCACTGCAGTGCCTAGTGGAAATAATATCTACCGTGTGTTAATTAGTGACTTAATTTTACACGTGCCTATAATGGCAGATGTAGATATGATTGATAGGACTGCAGTAGTGCCCTTTAAGGTTCCTCGGGTTGGAATGAAGAACCCGGACCCAATGTAACATCCGATCCCGGATAAATTATGATGTGGAGAGATGGGCCAGCAACTTTCGCAATGGAAGAAGTTAAGACACATTGCTCGGTGGAGTCTAATGGAATATGTATCCTACATGAGTGAATACCAATCGTTAACACACCTGAAGTGATGGAGGTTCAGCCCATGTGGAACTAGATCAGTAGGGACTGATGTTCACAGTAGATGAAACCAAACATTGAAGTGTAGTTGTTCCACGTATCAAGGAAATCAGAACTTTCAGACTATATCTAGTGAATAAAGCAAGCCATTTTATTCTAGATACATTAACTGTTTAATAGTGAGAACTAGTGAACATTTATCAAGAGACAAAAAGACTTGTTAGTAGGACAGTGTTCCATGTTTGTTTTCACTGCGCCGGAATTATGAAGCCGGAGTTTCTATAAACTATTAGGAACAGTTGCGTTAGGAAATATACTAGTATTTTCCACGGATTATATTTACATGAGATTCAGATCTCATGGTCATCAGAGTTCCTGGAGGAGGACATGTCTGGAGAGAAGGATACGACTTTGGTGAGGTTTTTCGTACTGACTCGAATGATGTCGTGTGATCCTTGCCATGATGTGTACACTATGATCCTGAACTTTGAAGGCTGACACATACATTTATTTTATAATACACGACACACTTTTTCTTCGCATACACGTCTCATATACGTTACACTTTTCTTTTAATAAATTAGTCTTTATTAATTTTTAGAAGCAAGAGTTGTTGAGTATGTTGCGTTGGGGAAGTATGAGAGGGGGCATAGTACGACAGTGAGAGAGTGACAGGAAAAGGTGTCCATAGGCTGATGGAGTGTGTTGGACGGAAGCTGGTGGATTCTCCAGAATATTGAGAGGGAAAAAAATATTATAATGTGGGTGTCGACTCTCTTCACTCCAGGGACGACACTGTAAAGGAGGACACGACAAGAACCTCGCTTCCATAACCTTCAGTAAAACTTCTCGGTCATAAGCAAGATGTCCCGCATCCGATACACCCATCTGGAAATCATCTGCCACATTTTTTTTCATCCTGCACCAATATTCTCTTTGGCCTTCCTCTTCCTCTCTTCCTGGGCATATACCGTTCCATTGTTGTTCTCTCCAAACTTTCATGACGTTTCAAGTGACCAAAATATTTCATGGTAGTTAGTGTTTCTTGGCAAGTTTTGCAGAAGGTAGTTTGTCGTTACACCGGTATTAAGAGTTAAAATATGAAGTCGTCCAGGGGGTTCACTAAATAAACCATCTGTCAGTTTACGTGTCCAAAATGTGTTGTGCTACGTCGCGATTTTACAAAGCAAAATGTTAATACGGTTAGCAGCATTTTTCTAGCATCAAACTAGCTATAAAACTCAGGCTAGTGGAAGACGAACCCAAGACTTTCATGTCATTAGCTAGATATCCTTTCGCTCGACTCCGAGGCTGCTAACTTAAAATTAATATTGTGCTTCTTCTCCTTCTTTCATCCTCCTCCTCCTCCTCCTCCTTTTCTTCTTCTTCTTCTTCTTCTTCTTCTTCTTCTTCTTCTTCTTCTTCTTCTTCTTCTTCTTCTTCTTTTTCTTCTTCTTCTTCTTCTTCTTCTTCTTCTTCTTCTTCTTCTTCTTCTTCTTCTTCTTCTTCTTCTTCTTCTTCTTCTTCTTCTTCTTCTTCTTCTTCTTCTTCTTCTTCTTTCCCATCATCATCTTTATCTACATTATCAGTGTAATTGCCATCTTCCTAGTCCTCCTCCTTCCTTTTCTTTCATTCTCCTCCACATCCTCCTCCCCCTTCGTCCTCTTCTTTCTTACGGTTAGCCCTTAAAACATGTTCCTTTATTCTGTCTGCATCAAAGCTGCTTGTTTAGGTTTTCTTTATTCATCTTCGTGTTGTTTGTCTATCTAGAATGATGATGACCATTAATTTCATCCAGTGGGGTTGAAAATACGGAGCCGTGAGTTCTAAGATGGCTGATAAGGCCTATTTTGGCTCGAAATGTTCTTTGACGATATGGACAAAGAATGCTTGACGTTCCAGGAGGAGGATCTCCTGCAGTGGTTTTTCTGTCCAGTCTTTTCTTCACAGCTCTTGCAGTCCTGTTTGCTTCACAAAGTGACTGAACCCTTGCGTAATGATGTACGCCACGAATTTCGGTCTTTGGCAGCAGTCTCTCAAGTGTCATGATGAATTCCAAAAGCTTTTAGTGAGATCTTCAGAGTGTCTTTAAAGCGTTTCCTCTGGCCGCCTTGTGAGCGTTTACTACAACGCAGCTTGCCGTGAAAAATTCGTTTATGGAGCCCGTGATCTGGCATGTGAGTCAAGTGACCATCCCAGCGAATCTGATTCTTCATTAGTAGAGTGTGGATACTAGGCATGGGCGCTCTTTCTAGGGCTTCAGTGTCTGGGATGTCTTGCCATTTAATCTTCAATAGCTTCCTAAGGTAGTCTGTGTGGAAGTGGATTAATTTCCTAGCGTGTCGCTGGTAAACAGTCCAGGTTTCACAAGCATATAATAGTGTGGATAATACGACTGATTTGTAGACTTTTGGGGGGAGGGGGGGGGGGGGTATGGGTGTCAGGCATCGTTAGAACCTTTGGTAAGGATGACTGGCATGCCCTTTTCAGGGCCCATTCCCCACTGGTCCAAGCCTGACATCCAGCTGACGCCTGTGGCCCTTAGTAGCTGCCAGCATGCGATAGTGCCCCCCCCCCCCCCCCCCCCCCCCCCGGTCACCAGCTGTGACAGGCTGGCTAAATCAGGCGTGGGTAACCGATTCGGCGTCAAACCAATCGGTGAACTAGGGTATGCCTACCCAGGATGTGAAGAGAGGATTCGGCAGACTGCGCGGAAGAAATCATTGATAATTCAACGGGCAAGGCAGCGTTTACCTGCAAAGCGTTGGGGAGCGTATTGAGCTTGGCAAGGCACGTAAAGCTCCCTGGTCATCCACTGCACGTGTATTCGTCTCCAGTCGTCTTGACTTTTCTTGCCACTGGACTCAGATGGACTCAGACGAGAGAGTGAGGTCGACGAATTGCGCAATTCTTCCTCACTTTAATCCAATTCATCGCGCAAGCCATTATTCGTCCAACTTCATATAGATGCATCTTCTTACACCTTTAGATGCAAGCCTGGGTATTTTAAAGAAACCATAATTAAGTCTCATATTGTTGACATCTACAGAGAGTTTGCCCTCAAATGAAGCGAGTGTTGAGCAAAGTAATTTTCTCTTGAACATGTGGTATTTCAGCATATTATGTTCTGTATGAAGTCTGAAGATTGTTACTTGTCTAGCGCTTTTACACAGATCGAATTTAACTAAGAATTCAGTGTGTTTGCCTTCCGTCTTTTAATATACATAATGAATATTTTATTTTTGGTAGATTTTTTACTTTGGAAATTGTTACAGGGCAATTCTCCAGCTGTCAATTGTTTAAAATTCCAAACTGGCCATTTATTTTAACGAGCACACATCACTTGTTTGTCGTCACCGTCTGAGAATGTTAGGTAGTGTCGAGAGAAACAACATCAGCACACCACGAAATAGGGAATCTCAGTGGCGAAGTGGCCTGTACTGTAGCCTTCTGGTCCAGAGGTCCTGGATTCGATTTCGCAGCGAGGCGAAGTTATAAACACGACCTGGTCATCCAACCTAAAATGGGTACAAGGAAATGTCTTTAGAAGTAAAGGCGTGATACTGACCGCGGAGAACATGGTGACAACTCTGACAACTGACAAGATCAAAGGGAAGAGACCTAGGGGAAGACCGAGAAGTAAATACCTTGGCATAGTCTAGATAGAAACACGGAGCTGATCCACGACTCTGGTGATTGAGTGAGATGGCAAAACATGACCGCCCACGCATACCGGCATGACACATAATGAATGGATTGACCGCATCAACCCGCCAGTGGTGATTGATCTGTGAAAAGATGGCGCGGAGATAGCACCATATCCTCAGAACACCTTAAGGCGTGTACATTTGGTCCTTTACTTACTTTACTTACCATAATATCCTTGGTAAAGATGAGTTTTTTTGTTATTATTTCAACTTTTTATATCTCAAGTTCTGTCACCTTAAAGTAATACACTTTTTAGTATGAAGAAGTCATCATAGTTGATATGGGACAGAGACAGGAATATAGTAACTCCAATTGAATTGTGAACGAAAAACTTAGGAAGAGCCTATACACCGCAAATCTCCTGTGTTATTGATTGGATGGTACATTTTGGAAACCGATCCCATGATTGATAGGGACAAAGCGTTTCGTGTGTTCATTAACAAACAAGATGGACGCATATTAAAAGCTGGCTGGGGCCATTCTATTCATTTACAAAATCCAACTTTGTGACAACGAAATGACATGCTAGTCAGTTTAAAATTACCGTGGAAGACAATACAAATTACCGTGTGAATATCTATGTTATATAGTTAAGCTTGGAGGATTTATCATATTGCTTTAGTTTATGTTGTGTGATTTCTGCAGTATGTACCTAACGAAATGCAGCGAAATATACCAGGCCATACATCGTGCAATCTATTGTTTGTGTCTTCGTTATTCAAACTATGAAGAGTTTGGAGACTGCATGTTACGTGATTGCTGGATGAATGTTGCAGATACCTTGGACGGCCAGAGTAATTAACAACGACTGTGCGGAAGAAGCTAATGCACGTAGATTATGCGTAACTATAAGAAAGAGATATACACTGTTCATCGGTTACATAACGAGATGTGAGGCACTGAAAAGCATTGTGACGATTGGAAAAATCAGCGATTGAAGCGGCGGGGTAGTCGTAGGGAAATTATGCTGGATGGTATGAGACGGTGGTATGGTGGAATATCAGAGTTAGAACTGACGCAGAACACCAAGAACTGAGATCTATGACGAGACATGAGCGTCAACGTCATTTATTAGGGCACATCGTGATCATGTCAGAACTATCTGGGACAAAATGGGTTAAGAAAATGATATCATGTGTGGGGTCACCAGTACACGTAGAATGAGTTGCTTTGTGCAAAAATAGTTAAGTACATCTTCATATTGCCATATTAATTACCATGTCTGTTGTGGCCACAGTCTCTTGTTAAGCATCATTTTGTGATTACATTATGCGTATTGTTATTGCGGGATATAACTCCTGTATTTTTATTGACACCTTTATCTCTCTTGCCCTCTCCACCTCTTCCTGCCCCCTTCTTCTACCCTCTCTTATAGTCTATTGTTAAGCATCATTTTGTGAGCTGATCCACGACTCTGGTGATCGAGTGAGATGGCAGAACATGACCGCCCACGCTTACCGGCATGGCACATGATGGATGGATGGATTATTTTTAAAATATAAATGTTTTGCGTATCATTTACAGGACATTGCTGTCAACATCAGCATATTTCAGCTGATTGTTGATTTCTTGGCAAGATTACGCTCAGGAGTTTGCCATTGCTTTGCGTATTATTATTGTGTGTAATAAGTCCAATGTTCTTTAATGGCAACTCTCTTTTCCTCTCTACTTTTCCTTTCTCCCCCCCCCCCTCTTTACCTCTCTCCCCCCCCCCCTCCTTCTTTTTCCCTCTTTCTCTCTCTCTCCATCCATTCCTCCCATTACACACTCTCTCTTTCTTTCCCTCTAACCTTTCTCTTCCTCTCTGTTCCCTCTCTCTCTCTCTGTCTCTGTCTCTCTCTCTGTCTCTCTCTCTCTCTCTCTCTCTCTCTCTCTCTCTCTCTCTCTCTCTCTCTCTCTCTCTCTCTCTCTCTCTCTCTCTCTCTCTCTCTCTCTCTCTCTCTCTGGGTATGTGGTGTGTAAGTATGCTTTTTACTTTTTTTCTTCTAAGAAAAAAAAATAGATCTCTTCTCTACTTTTCTGTATTTATCACTTTCGTTTGACCCCACACAGTTTCTTTGGTCTTTATTGTCTTTACCAGCTTTATTATCTTTATTATTGGCATTTAATGCATGGGCCTGCTTTGATCTAATATAGTGTATATACAGCCAATGATTGATGTGCCACGGTGACCATCTTCGCCTTCACAAGGGGCATCCTGGGCAGACTCTAGCCCAGTGGTTCTCAACCTTTATTGGCCCGTGCCCCTCTTCACCATATTTTCAGGACGTCAATCGTATTTCCTCCCTAAAAATCCCCCCTCCACCCCTACACAGTATACGTAATAATGGAAGCTAAATTTAATAGCACATACTAAAACAAGTCTAGACGTCTACATAAAACGTGATTTGCGGGTTATTTACGTTATAAAATGAATGTCAGAAGGGTGAGGCATACAGAACCGTAAAGTATGAAGGGAAAAACAATATAAAGTAATCGGTTCTTGTATTAACGCGATCTTGAAATAATCTTAATCCCCCCCCCTCCCTCTCCTTGGAAACCCTAACATTCCCTCCTGGAGGGGGGGGGGGGATTCCCTACCTGTTGAGAACCACTGCTCTAGCCTATCTATCAACAAGGAAATTGACCATATCTTCAATGCTCGTGAAGCCTAATGAGGACTAAACATTGTGTACCTGTGTGAGTGCACGAGAGTTGCAGCGTTCCCCCACGATGTTGGTACTTTATCGATCGAACGTCTTGTATTCACCGCTTGACGAGCTCACTAACGTGCTAGGAATTACTAATAAAATTAGGTGGAACTGCGGTAAAGCTGTGAAAGTGTAAACAATATAAAATGACACAAAGTAGTGCAGCTTTACATAACAGAGTTAAGACACATACAGAACGTTGTGGCGATTAGCCTTCATCAGCAAACAAACACATTCACAAACATAACATACAGTCAAGGAGAACTCCTGTGACTACATTAGAAGGTGATGACAAGACGAGAGGAACAAATGCATGGAAAAATAGAAGCAATGAAGAGAAAATGAGAATTGAAAAAAAATGTTAATTGAAAAGAATGTTAGTTGAAGAAAATGTTTAATAGAAAAAATGTTAATAGAGAAAAAAACCTGCATACTCACCTCACGTACGGATCTGTAAGTAACTACGAAAATCTCGGGTGTAGTTATATCCGGTGTTGGGTGTTACGGTTCAGTGAGCACATAGAAAGAAGGGGGCGGTGTAGGAGGCGTGTAAAATTGAAGGTGGTATTAACCAAAACCCCATTGTGTTATTATAAGGACGAGTCTTAAGGTCTGGGTGGACTGATGTGCGTGAACACGCGTACATACATAGACACACTTCAACAGACAAAATGCTAGTGTATGTGGACATATGCAAAGTATATGAAAGAAGAGAGAGAGAGAGAGAGAGAGAGAGAGGAGCGAGAGAGAGAGAGAGACAGATGGAGAGGGACCGAGAGAGACAGAGAGAGGAAAAGTGCCTGCGACATACCACATGGGGCATACTGTACCCTACGAAATAGTCAGTATGGTTGATTGTCACACAACACACTTCAGGAGCCACTCGCCCAGTGCTCGAGTTGTTGGGGCTGTGTAAGATCCAACCACTGGCAATACACGTGAAGAAGGTATGCACAGAGAAGCCAGATGTAAGGGGAGAGAGAGAGGGAGAGGGAGAGAGAGAGTGAGAGAGAGACTCTCCCTCTCTCTCTCTCCCTCTCTCTCTCTCTCCCTCCCTCCCTTTACGGTTCGGTACTTCTCGCCCTTCTAAAATTCGTTTTATAACGTAAGTAGCCCTGCAAATCACGTTTTATGTAGACGTCTAGACTTGTTCTTGTATGTGTTATTAAATTTAGCTTAAATTTTTACGTATACTGTGTAGGGGCTGGTGGGGAGATATATAGGGAGGAATTACGAAGGGAGGGGGAGGAATATCATTCTGAACATATGGTGAGGGGTTGCATAGGACCAAAAAAAAGGTTGAGAACCACTGCTCTACCCCAATACTACATCATTGAACTTATTTTAGGTCAGTTTCTTGCACCTGTAATTACTCTTTGTGAAAAGGGGGATAATACCCAGTCCTTTCATTGTTTACTTAATATATTAGGTTGCATACATTAGTATGAATCTGTAAGCAAGTTAGCAACGGACAAACACAACACTACGAAATATAGGAAAAGCTGATCCACACGCAAAATTCAGTCCAATGTTACTAAATATAGTATGTATGGACTACGCTTGAGTTCAAAGCGAGCGAGCGCAAAACAAAAAATAAAATCCCTGCGAAATTATACAATCTGAGGGGGGTGGAAGTTCAAGTACTTGAGGAAACAGTACACAAATCATAAAATGAAATGCATACATAAGCCGGCTTTGTGCAAGCAGAAAGACATGTTAGTCAGTTTAAAATTACCGTGGCAGACAATCGACATTACTGTGCGAATATGTGTATATTTCAGTTTGAAGGAGTTATCTAGTTATTTCACCATATCTTGTGTTAATTCTTCAGTATGTACCTGACGAGATGCAGCGAAATATGCCAGGCAATAAATCGTACAATCTGTTGTTTGTATCTTCGTTGTTCAAATTCACTACGGGAAAACATTGTTTTGAATTAACTCCTTTTGTCCTGTAGACGGCTGCCACTGTAAGATTGCGGCGAAATTATTAATTATAATTATAAGTCCTAATCTTTTAACTTTGTCAATAAGCTTTGCTTATTACTCAGAAGAAACAAATAAGTCATTAATTTGTGCTCATAAAGGATTAAAATGGTATGATGTATATGATATGAACTAAATAGTAGTAATAATGACCATTATGGAGCCCATGCAGACACTAAACAAATCCCAGTGACTAAAGATGTGGGGGGGGGGGGGAGGCACACGACAGGACACACTGGGACAACCTGTTTATAGTAAAACTAGACATACCTTTCGTTTAAACCCACAGGGCAAACAATAAATATTTAAAACATAAGGCCTAAACCACCCGGAAGAGAGAATTAATCGAAGAGATGAATATTATGGGGAGGACATGGTGAAAGCTGCAGAAGTCCAGTACGGTGATGCAAACCTGAAAGTTCAGCAAGTGTGTGGGTGGAGTAGGAAGTTTCAAAACGTCGTGACTTCTGTGACAGACTGTTCACGATTAGGTCGGTAACACCGAGTAGTGACCCCTGAATTTTTTTTTTTTTTTAAATTTCTACAGGAACCCAAGCATTTTATCAGCGCTGGAGGACTCGCATTGAACACAGTGGTGACTACATCAAACAATTATACATTTGTTTTCTATTTTTTATTTTTTTTTTACTGTTTCAGAATATATTCACACAAACAAACAAACAAAATTTAAGGTTTTCATTTGAAGCTCCCTGGTACTTTCACTTTTCTTGACTGCATATCATTTTGCATATCTCTTGGTCAGTCTGTAGTTTGACATTTCATCGATTACAGCAGACATCATCATCATCATCATCATGTTTCATGTCCTTGGCAGAATTTTGCCCTTGCCACGGCCTGCTTAAAAATATACTCAACTTCTTTGATAGTTCCTCTGCCTCATGCATGGTCATGCCCAAATAACCCGCAATGCTCATTGTCTGCTTTATTTGTGCTGGTCGACCTCTGTCTGCGTTTTCTGTCGGGAATTACGCGCTCAATCTCTGTTCTCGCCAAAACACTATGACATTTAAAATGGCCAAAGTGCTCCAGTTTCCAAGACATGGCGCTAGTTTCCAGCCAGTTTTCTTCGATGTTCAGATCTTGTAGAATGATAGTACTTTTCTTCTTCTTCGTTTGCGATATTCAAAGAACGTTTGTTTAACATTTAAATTCAAAAGCCCAGATTTTCTTCTTTACAGTAACACACCCGCATAAAATACAACGAATAGGAAGAATATGGAAACAAACTCCAAAATTATGAGGAGTGGCTGACCGTGTAGCTAGAATGCCGGATTCTCTTTCGGGATACCCAGGTTCGAATCCTCGTTAAGGTGTTGATTATTTCTTTTCTGTCTGGGGCAAAAAGAAAACCATAACCTGCACAGTTCGCGGAACTGCATTAGCCAGGCGGTCTTAATTCCTCAGGCTCAATTACAACCCCCCACCCCCACACCCCCCCCCACACCCCCAACACACACACCCCCCCCCCCCCCCCCCCCGCCATACACTGCAAGATACTATATAAGCAGAAAATGAGAGTTGACTCAAAAAAAAACTAGTTAAACATCTCTGCCTAGTTGTATATCTATATAGTTTCTCTTGCATCCCCAAACATAAATATCAATATTTTGCAACAATATTGCAAAAGAACTATCACATTTCATTTAATCACACCACTCCTAAAACCTAAGCAGGACTATCATCATCTCCAACCAGGGCCAACTGCCAGTTCACGTTGAATGTATGTTAATAACATATTAGCCTTCAACATATTGATTCCCCAGCCGTAATGTGTCCCATCAAAGCTAACTGTCCCGTTAGTGAAATCAAAGGTATCCAGATAAGGCACATTGAAGTGATTCAATATTTCGTATACATTCTTGTTGAAATTCCACACGCTTGCCGCTGTCTGTTCCTTAAACTTGAAAGATTTCAGTAAACCTGGAGCATGAGTCCCTATCCAAAGAAGTCGAGGCCACGAACTGATTTCTACAATAGGTTGTGGCTTTGTTTGGAAATTAACAGGCGGTACGTCAATACCAGTACCAGCGTTTCTTCTAATTCTAGATATATTCGATATAACCGACTTGTCTGCTTCTATATTATGAAACTTCCGGAAATCTAAATCGATTGTATCAGGTCGATTTGGCATCTGTCCGACATTCGTGTAGTTGTTTCTCACCTGTGAATTACTAACATTGTTCACTGTTGTCTTGGAAGTATTTAGTTGCACATTTTGCTGATTTCCGTGGATATCCAACGCGGAATTAGCATTAAAGACTTGTTTAGATGAAATCGCTTTAAGAGAAGATATGTAAGAATTCAGCTGGTTCATTTGACGTCCAAAGCTTCCCAAGATATCGTTCAGTCTGTAATTCTCATAATGTGACAATATAGTCCTGTAAAGTGCATTATTAACATTTGTATTAATATTCGAACCCGAAAGACCAGCACTGAAATGTCCTAAAGTGGGTAGAATATTTTCTATGCTCGCGTTGATTGCGGTGTTTGTTGTAAGTGCCTGGTGTAGACTTATGAAAGGAAACAAAAATTCCCGCGCAACCGTTTTCAGATCAAAATTATTGTGTATGCCCAGCCCTAACACGACTAATGATTTGTTGATGTGACGTAATTCGTGCAGCAGAGGCGGCGTCAGAGAAAATTCTTTGGCAGGAAAAACTTGCGTGTATACAACCTGTGGATTAAAATTGCAATAATGGAGTTATGCATTTCAAAGGGTTTAATGTAAAATTCTCATTGTGCTCCGTTTTGTGTTGATAGATACATAACAAAGTAACTATAAAACAGCTTAGTCGTTAGTCGCTGTTCCAACTTCACGGCAAAGGGTGACCCCATGAAGTTCCGTTCCTGTGCCAGGGAATATCACACAAAATGCTCCTCACTGTCCCATGTTAAAAGTGGAACAGACAGCAGTCCCGACAAACCAACAGCAAGCACAGGTTTTGGGAAGTAAAGAATTCGAAGGGAATAACTGAGACATCCTAAAGCGAGACTTCTCGAATGCCTGAGCTACCTTACCTGATTACCCTATTCTTACGTACTAGCTCCTATATTATTTTGGGTACAGTTCACGACACCTTGGCGATAATCGATTACTTTATGTCTAATGCTTGATGTGTGAGTAGGTTATATTATTGTTTGCTTCATCCATTGTTTACCATCATTATCAGCATCATCTTTACCAGCACCACCATTATCAAAATCATCATTATCAACATCACCATTATAAACATAATCTTTACCATCACCATTATTATCATCATCATCTTTATCAGCATTATCTGTCTGTCATAAAACTGTCATTTACTGCCTATATAGTACCTGGTGGATTATGGCGGGGGGGGGGGGGGGAGGGGGGGTATTGAGCCTGAGGAATTAAGGCCGCCTGGCTATTGCAGTCGCCGCGAACTGTGCAGGTTTGGATTTTCTGTTTGCCCCCGACAAAGAAAAATATCCACACCTTACCAAGGATTCGAACCCGGGTCTCCCGAATGAGAAACCCGCTTTCTAGCCACTCGGCCAGCCACTCCTCATCATCATTATCAGCATCATCATTATCAGCATCATCATTATCATTATCAACAGCAGTGTAAACGCTTCCACCACCAGTTTTACCTTCACATTTCCACCGCACAACTTCGATTCACCTCCAAATAGTCTCTGCAGGTGGACCATGTGATCTGATGCATTCCCTTGCACTCGTCTCGGTATTCTAGGAGCATAGCAAGGAGTAAATATGTTATATACACAATACACTGACCAATATATATATAAGCCGGTCTCCCTGGCCTAGGTGTTAAACGACTTTCTCCGTAATCCCGTTTATCCACATAGGGTAACGCAGCGCGCGAGAATTGGAAGCGGTTCTCGCCGCGATGGTAACTTACTGGATAAGTGAGACGGCCGCTTAGAAAGAAATGGCAAACTACTTAGCATAATCTTGCCAAGAAATCAACGTCAGTGGTAAAATGCTAGTGTTGACAGCGATGTCCTGAAAAGGATATGCGAAAAAAAAATATATATATATATATATATATATATATATATATATATATATATATATATATATATATATATATATATATATATATATATATATATATATGTGTGTGTGTGTGTGTTGTGTGTGTGTGTGGGGGGGGGGGGGGGGAGCGCGTGTGCGTGCGGGTGCGCGTGCTTTTGTGAGGGGCCTCGCGCGCAAATCTGGAAACTTGTATTATTTATTTGTTTAATTACCTCAGGATGCCTAATTTAAGAAATGTTTGCCATGCCATGCACGCTACATAACACACACGAATGATAAACTCCAACTTTTACAGCAGAGAGAGAGAGAGAGAGAGAGAGAGAGAGAGAGAGAGAGAGAGAGAGAGAGAGAGAGAGAGAGAGAGAGAGAGAGAGAGAGAGAGAGAACGAACAAACGAACAAACGAACAAACGAACGAACGAACGAACGAACGAACCCGTCTAACATTCTGCCCTTCTATCACTTTCTTTCATACATTATTTCATTCACACATCATTCAAGGCTAGCAGAGAACAACAGCAATATAAAAGATATGCATTATAAAGGCATGTGCAAAATGCGAACATCAAAACTACACGACTCAGTAATATTAGATAATGGTGTGACACTTGTTATTAGCCATGTGGAATATACTGGTCTACCAAAAGGGGACTGGCTGTTATACTAGGGTTTTGTTATTATTATTATTATTTCTATTATTACGGGGGAAGGTAATCCGTACTGAGAATAGTGTTCGAATAATTTGCGATTATATGAATAGGGATTGGTGATGTCTTTGATTTCTTGTGGAAGATTGTTCCACAGCTGAGCTGCAGAGTACGTTAAGCTTGTTTTGTATAAGTCAATCCTAGGCTTCGGAATGTGTAATATATTTAACGTTTACTGTGTCTAGCATTATATTTAAACAATGGCCAAATGTAATTTGGGGCATTCCGATGTAGGATTTTGTGAATTAGTTTAGCCTTATTGAAAAGCAGGCGTTTGCGGAGTGGTAGTAACTGAAGGCGTTTATGCAGGCTAGGATTGTCAGATAAATGTTTACTATAAATTAGAATCATGGCCCGTTTCTGGAGTGAGTAAAGTCGCTTGGTGCTTGAATTAGAACAATCGTCCCAGATTGTAGAGCAGTAGTCAGAATGTGTCTGTATATGAGAAGTATAGAATATTTTCCTTGTGTCCTCATCAAGGAAGTTTTTAATTTTGGCGAGTTGGTAGACTTTTTTTAGCTGTTTGTTTAATGAGCGCTTGAACGTGGGAATTAAAGGTTAGGTTTCTATCAATGATTAGGCCTAATGTTTTGTGCTCAATTACACTTTCTACTGGCATGTTATCGATGTGAATTTGAAGTGATGTGTGTGAGTTTAGAGTTTGAAGTCTTTATCTGGTTGTTAATAACATTGATTTTGTTTTAGTGATGTTAATTTGCATACGGGTTGCATAGCTCCACATAACTACATTATTTAATTCTTGTTGCAAAGACGACTCCAGCAAAATACAGTTTTCAGCGTTTGTATACACTGTACAGTCGTCTGCAAACTAGATCGCAGGACGACGAAAGATGCAAAGGTAGATCGTTAATATATATGGCAAATAATAGAGGGCCAAGAATAGAGCCTTGCGGTACTCCAATATTGAAGGTAGTGGTTTGAGACAGAGATTTATTATGTGATACTACTTGCTTTCTGTTTGATAGAAAAGATGATATTAGAGTGACTACATTAGGGCCAATTTTCATTGTCTCGAGTTTTTTAAATTAAAATAACATGGTCTATCATATCAAATGCTTTCCTGAAATCAATAAACACAGTTCCACATAGACTATTGTTGTTTATATTCTGGTGCCAATTTTCTATCATGTTTGTTAGGGCCGTATGGCAAGAATATTTTGGTCGAAATCCTGATTGGCTGTCAACAATAAGTTTGTTGCGAACTAAATACTGTAATGTTACTTTATGGATGTGTTTTTCTAGTGGCTTAGATAGTGATGACTAGTAAGGAAATGGGTCTGTAATTGTTCAGGAGACCATTGTCAATGAACCAGATTTAAGAAGAGGGTACACTTTAGCGATTTTGAGAGCTGATGGAAAGTGACCTTTGGTGAGACACTGATTATGTACATAGGTTAGTGATATACAGATCACTGCAGCAGCACAACGGAGAATCCGGTTGCTGATTCCATCTAACCCAGATGAGGTTGTGTTTTTTTTTAGGTTACTGAGGTAAGTGAATACTTCAGTGATTGTCATTAGTGGTATGTCGGAAAGAATATCACGGGAGCATCTATTCTCGCAAAACGATGACAGTAAAGATAAGTTGCAAGGAGAATTAGGTATTGAAGCTTTCAACTGGTCTATGTCAGCTTGAAAAAAAGTTACTGAATTGGTCGCATGTAATATGATTTAATGGTAAAGAATCTCGGAAGTTATACTTATCAAGGTGTTAATTGCCTTCCTTACTATTTGTTTTATCCATTACTAAGTTCTTAAAGTAATTTTTCTTTTCCCGTCGTATGGTATATTGAACTTTGTTTCTAAGAGTACGGTATGCGCTGAGATCCCGCTTTTTATGTGCTATATCTCTGTCTCTCATAATTTCAAGTATTTCCTGGGTGATCCAAGGTGGCTTCGCGTGGTGTTTTACTCGAACTTCCTTGATTGGCACATGTCTATCAAAAACATCAGTAAAGGTTTTCATCCAGAATTCCAGAGCATCATCCGGGTCAAGAAGCTGGTAAACATTGTCTAGAGGTCAACTGAGCAAGTCCTGTAAAAATGCGTTTTGGTTGAAATGTTTGTAACTTCTATATTTTACACTTATGTGTTTATGTTTAGGAGTTTTAATTCCTTTTTAGACTACGTGCAGCATATTGGGTAGTGATCGCTCATTGCACAATTGGGTACGGTGCATTCTATGATGTTGTCTGAGCAAGTTACATAAATGTGATCTATGACTGTTGAAGATGACTTTGTTACTCTAGTAGCTTGTTGTACTATTTGTTGGAAATTGTATATATATATATATATATATATATATATATATATATATATATATATATATATATATATATATATAGAGAGAGAGAGAGAGAGAGAGAGAGAGAGAGAGAGAGAGGAGAGAGAGAGAGAGGAGAGAGAGGAGAGAGAGAGAGAGAGAGAGAGAGAAGACAAAGCGACAGGGAGGAAAAGAAGAATCCATGAAAGTGTGTTCAATTTTTGACATGAATTTGATTAGGAGGAGGAGAACGACGACGATGTTGATGATGATTATTGATTATTATTACGATGACGACGACGACGACGACGATGACAACGATGACAACGATGATGATGATAATGATGAAGATGATGATGATGATGATGATGATGATGATGATGATGATGATGATGATGATGATGATGATGATGATGATGATGATGATGATTATGGATGATGATGATGATGATGATGATGATGATGATGATGATGATGATGATGATGATGATGATGATGATGATGACGATGATGATGATGATGATCCATGTTACAATGTACCGGGTAAGATTACTTACGTTGAGGTGTGCTTTCCTTCAAGGCACCCTCAGGATTGTTAGTTAGAACAACAACCATAGCAACAAAGACATGTCTGATGAAGGAATCTCCCACAAAATGAAGGGTTGTTCCGTTGAGAACGGCGCATGCTTCTTGCATAGTAAAGTTTTTAACCTCACATCGGTCGTCTTCGGTTGTCCACTGTGCGTACTCGGCATGAGTTGATGTTCGTTCATCGTAGCATGTTGGGCATCTGCAGTCCACTTCACTCAAGTTGACACATCTAGAAGAAATAAACAAACTGAGTGAATATGTAATGCAAATGTAACAGTGTAACATCTGGGCAGAGTGTTCACATAGGATGGTAGACTAGATAGAGAAGTATATACAAGAATGCACAAGTAAGCTACATCAACTATCAAATAGCGCATATCCTAAAACAACAAAATATTAACACGCAAACAAAACAAAAAAAAAAAGAAGCTGATAGACGCTGTGCAACCAATATCAGACATGGGAAATGCTAGAAACGCCCAGGCATAGAATCATGTTATGTGAGATGAGATGTATAAGAAACGCAGCTGGTAAAACGTCAGGAGATAGAGTAGAGAGACAACTGAACAACTAAAAATGTGAATGTACCTGACGAGATGCAGCGACATATGCCAGGCAGTAAATCGTACAATCTATGGTTTGTGACATCGTTATTCGAATTCACTACGGGAAAACATTGTTGTGATTTAACTAAGAATGTGTAGGGATAACACCTATAACTGACACCAAAGAATTCAGTGGTTCGTACACTTAGCTACAATGAAATAACATCAACCAGCGGTTAGAGCGTTCTACATGGGAACATCGGGATATCAGGCGAGAGAGTTAGCCAGAAAGAGGCGGTTAGGTGGAGTAAAACAGACACTGAAGAAATCAAATATGACGTTAGAACAAGCAACAAGACAAGTGAGACACATAATATCGCATCTGTCTCCTCGCTGCGACGTTTCACGTTTAAAAAAAAAAGAAAGCAGTAGGACAAAAGAAGGTGGAGGGAAGGACAGCTATAAGAATTAGCAAACTGCTGAAAATGTCCTGTGATTCTGTACAGTGAGCTCAGAAAGATATACTGACAAACTGTGTGTAATTAAAGAGGAATTTAACGTTTAATTTATTACTAAACTACAAACATTCAATTAACTAGTACCTCCACAGAATAGTGGGACTAAAATTGCATGACAAAATAAAATTGAGACAACTAAACAAATACAAGTAAATCAAGTGACGAGGAATAGATGCTGCCGATGGGTAAGATCTACTGAGAAAATCTTAACACAAAGTAATGCAGCTTTATAGAACAGAATTATGAAAACTACAGGACGTTGAGGCGACTAGCCTTCATCAGAAAACACATACACAAGATACAACATATAATCACGGAGAAGACCCTCTAGTGACTACAATAAGAGTGGTCTCGAGGTATTGTGCCGCCTCTAGTGCTGGAGGTCCCGGGTTCAAGCCCCAGTGAGGACCGGGATTTTTTCACGAAGACTTCTAGTAACAAAATTTCCCCTGGTCTCGGGTTAGTGAGATCGGACGCCCGTGTGTATTGTTGCGCACGTAAAACATCACTTGGCAATTGGAAATTGAAAAAGAGTAGCCTAACGGTGCTGCCTGGGCGAAATTTCGAGTTAAAAATCTACCCAAAGTATTTCAGGATCCTCGTCGGTGCTACGGAGTTCGTGCACCGAGCTGAGTTTCTCCTGACTCAGGCTTGAGTTAGAAGTAGAACGGAGCACTTATGGGTTACACCCGTGTGCCGTAATGTTGATCCGTCGATTAAACTAAACTAAATTATAAGAACGGGAAGAGAAGAATGAAAATATTTAAAAATGAGAACAATGAAAAGAAAACGAAGATTTGACCCCCAAAAAAATTTGCTACTTATCTCAGAAACCCAGGCTGTGATACTATCATGAATTTCACCTTGATACTCTTATAAAGACAGCCGTGGTCGTCTGTGGTGTCATTGGGGGATGGTAACGGTTCAGTGAAGATCCCAAGTAAATGGGTGGAAGTGGTACTTGTAAAAGGAGGAGGAAGGTAAGGCGGGAAACTAAAAGCAATGGAGATGTGATGGTGGTCCGAGAGTGAAAACTAAGAAGGAGTGCCCCGGTGGATGTCCGTACAATGCATGAGTGGGTGCCAGTAAAAGGTTGGGCATAGTGGACGAATGTTAAAGAGCAATGATGTGTGCACCTAAGAATGATGGTGATAATGGCGAAACGCATTTTATGTGCTCCTTTATGTGTATAAAAAGAGAATCCTAAAGTCTTGGTGGATATAACGTTTGAGCGCACATACATTCATTTACACACATAAGAAAATATGCATACTACCATGTACATACATATAGTACCTACAATATGCCACATGGGATATCCGGAATTAGACAGTCTAAAATACGTGGCTTCACTCACACTGATCCAAATGAAATAGGGTCAGTAGGGTTGGTTGTTATACCATGTATTTTAGGATAAAATCCCCCAATGCATTGTCTTATTGCGGTTGTATAAGATCAGAAAACCGGTAATAGACATGATATGGGTTGGCACAGCAAAGCAAGATTATTATATTTTGTGGGTACTGATGCATAACATCTATAGCATGGTATATATGTATGCATGGGAAAACTGAGTATGTGTGTATGTATGGGAAAACTCGGTTTGTGTATGTATGAGGGAACGTTGAGTTAAAGTAACAGTCAGACATATTGAAAGTAAAAACTCGACCAGAATTGGTGCAAGTAATAACTCTGGGAATTATGAAATAAAGTGCCTTTTTCTAGTCTCTTATAAGTGCATGAACAACGTATGATGAGTTGCTGGCCACGAAATGAGTTAACATTTTAAAATCTATCAAGTAATTCGTTCAGAATAACACATTAGACTTACTAATGCTTCACGAAGTATGAAACTCATAGCATGTGTCCACAATCAAAAATTTAGAACTATCGTTGAAAGCGAATGAAAGAAAAGGAACAAATAATCATATATTTAATCAATGGGAAGTCCTTATATACTTAATAACTTCAGGGTAAGTATCAAGATACCAAGTTTAAAATGGGAACTAGTTTGGCGAGAATGTATCTGTAAATGTAAGAAGTCTCATATCACTGTTGGGCTTTGTGCGGGGAAAGTGGCCTTCTCGGATTTTAAAGAACAAAATTTCAAGTGTGGCAATCTCAAGGGAAGAGACGCTGTATGGGAGATGTCAACGCATTGTACGTAGTCACGACGGTCTTATTAGACAGGAGAACTGAGGGATGAGGCAGGGCGAAAGGTAAGGGAGAGGAAGAAGCAGTAGCGGGAAGAAGAGGGCAATGAGGAGAATGAAGAAGGAGGAGGAGAAGAAGAGTGAGGAAGAGGGGGAGGAGAAGAAGAAGAAGGGAAGAGAATGAGTGGGTGGATGAGGAGAGAGGAAGAAGGGGAGGAGGAGAAAAGTAGCAGCGGCAGACGGCGTCGAAAAACACAGCGAAGCAGGAAGGATTTTTTTCATGGGGAGATCTCTCAACAGTCGTCTTGTAACATTCCTCTAAGCACGAAACTTGGTCTATCTTGTGGTAGCACATACTTTCACGAAAGATCCTTCTATTCGAATTAGTATGTATCCAGAACTTGTACAGTCTTGTGGAAACCTAGATACCCCTGACAAACCGTAGTTAACAATGCATTTCGTTTTGACACCACGCTCCTATTCACATCCAGTGATGAGACTATCCATTCATTTATTGAACACGCTGTCGGCAAGACTTACAAAGACATCTTTGCAGGGGGAGGGCAGAGGGAGTTCTGAACTGCTAGTTATTGTATGTGCTTTTGGTTTATTTGTATGGGGGGGGAGGGTGTTTTTTTTTTAGTTATTTGAAACCTATTTAGGTCCTATGACAGAGGACATTGTTAAATACGAGTGACATTTAAATGTGGGTGCGTATGGTATGTCAAAAATGTCTTCTGGTTGTTAACAGTTTCAGTGCCAAACAAGAAGTAGGTTTGGGCCAAAGAAAAATGTATGGCGGAAATTGGAAGTAGGCGTGTCACAGTTATGACGTACACGTTGTTAATATGAAAGCCATAAAAACTGATAATGAAGTGGGTCAATTCCAGCCTATCAGGAGAGGTGTGCGACAGGGATGTGTAATGATTCTACATCGTTTCTCCCTTTATAGTGAAAATATTACGAGAAATTTAGAGGATATAAAAGGAGTTGCGCTCAGAGGACAACACAACAATAATATAAGAAATCAGGACGATACAGTGTTGACTGCAGAAAACGAGCAGGATCTACAACATTTGGTGGATGAAGTTATTATACACAGTGAGAACCCTGGTTTGGAATTTCATTGTAAGAAAACAGAGACCATGGTCGTCTCCAAGAAGAAAGAAACACCACATTGTAACATCCAAGTGAACTGAAATATTCTTAAACGGGTGAATCGATATAGCTATCTAGGAACAGTCGTAAAATCTGATGGAAGATACATTGCAGAGATTAGGTCAAGAATTGCCATAACAAAGGCAAAATGGAAAACATACTTACAATCAAAATGTTGTCAATTGCAGTGAGAAAAAGTGTGTTGAAGTTTTATATAGAACCCATATTATTGTATGCATGTGAAACATGGACAATTAACAAACAAGCTGAGAAACATCTATTGGAGGTGGAAATGTGGCTTTTGTGAAAAATACAAAGAATACCATGGACGGACAGAAAATCAAATCAGACAGTCCTTCAAGTGACAAATGACAAACGGAGTTTGACGAGAAATTAGACGTGGACAGTCAGATATTTTTGGACATGTTATGAGGAAAATGTAGTGACACTGGCAAGCTTGATGGGAAGAGAGCAAGAGGAAGATAAATGGATAAATACATTGATGGTTTGGCAGCATGGCACGGTCGGGACAAGAACATAGTCCTGATTCGAGACTCTGATGACCGTGTGAGATAGCGAGCCATTACCGCTATCGGCATGGCACTTGATGATGATGAATATGATAGCAGACACGTTTGCATTATTTATACAATTAGAGGGAAGATTATTGTATATAAGCCGATGGCAGATACGGGAAGTAGCTTAATACGATTAATCATCCAATGGCACTTAATCAATCACATGAATGTATCCCACGCTGTCGTTTGTGGGTGGGAGGGGGGGGGGGGGGGGACGCGCAGAGAGAGTTCTAGCTTGCTAGTTATTGCATCTGCTTTTGCTTTATTTGTATGGAGTGTCTGTTTAGTCAGATGAAACCCGGTTGCTGTTTAGTTCCTATAGCAGAGTATTGTTACATAGGGCGTGTATGTTACGTCTTTTGTTTTTTTTAAATTCGCCATATCCTTTTACAGGACATCGCTGTCAACAGCAGCATCTTTCAGCTGTCTGTTGATTTCTTGGCAAGATTACGCTCAGTAGTTTGCCATTGCTTTCTGAGCGGCCGGCTCAGTTATCCCGCAAGTCACCAGCGGCGGTAGAACCGCTTCCAGTTCTCGCCCGCTACGAGACTGCGTGATAAACGGGATTACGGAGAAAGTGGTGTAACTCCTCAGTCAGAGAGACCGGCTTATGTCTTTTAGTTGTTCATAATTATCGTGGTTAGTAAGCAAGTCTACTGACACAATAGCCATGAGTTCAATTTCTACCAGTAGCAAGATTGTTGTTTTTAGCGCTCGCTCCCTTTGAACTCAAACGTAGTCGATACACGCTACTCCTGGTAACATTTGACTTAATTTTGCGTGTGGATTAGATTTCCCTATTATCAGTGTCCCTCGCCATCAGGCAAACCCACTCCGACTTTAGAGGTACTTATAATTTACGTCACCAAGTCAAGGACGAGAAGTCAACATTATAGTCCAACTGCCCAGTGTAGGGGTTGAACCCGCTACCTCAGCATCAGCACACCAGATATTTAAGAACGAGCGCTGTTATCTATTCAGCCATGCCGACCTCTGTAAGAGGATTGTAATGTATTACTTTGGTTTGTAAAGTAACATCTTCGCTGTATACACGGATAACGTCTCGCTAAATCACACAACGAGGTTCTGCAAACAGTACTCGAACTCCATATCGCTGGTGAGGTTGAAAACGTGCCTATATTTAAGGACAATGATGACATATGCAGCCGAAAATGACAAGAGTAAATGTACCACATTTCGCAAAATGTCTTGCTCTCACCTTCCGGCTCTATATATAACGTGTGAACATAACATCTAAAACATATCAGACAAAATCGGGAAATTCCTAATGAACCAACCGCAGTATTGAATAATGATTCATTTCACAATCTTCTTCTTCTTTCGTTCGCCTGAAATATGTTTATAACTGCAATGTTGTCTCTTAGTATGAATCTAACAGTCTTTTTTAGTTCATTCAGCGGTCCATAGAGTTTATCTTCCACTGTTGTCTCTCTAGGCCAGAAGGTTCTCCTGGATATGTTGTAGTTTGGGCAATCCTGGAGTATGTGCTCTGCTGTCTGCGACGCCAAACCACATGTGCACATGGCTGAGTCACCAATCTTGAATTTTGTATACATGTGGTTGCGTAATCTATTGTGTCCTGTTCTGAGGCGCAGAAGAATGACCTGTTCTGGTCTGTCCATAACGTGGTAGTCGTCTTGAGTAAGGTTTGGTGGCCTTCTGACTGATTTGATCATTCTTTTCTTTTGGTGGTATGTAATAGGCACATCTGGTTGTTCTTCTTGTGCTCCTTCCTTAGCCAATCGATCAGCTCTGTCGTTTCCGGGGATTCCACAGTGGGATGGTATCCACTGTATGGTGATCTTACGCTGACTGCTAAGTTCAGAAAGTAGTGTCCTCAGAACTGGCAATTTCCCAGACAGGAGCGCCTCTATTACGGATTTTGCATCTGTCAATATCACCACAGGTTGTGTACCATGGCTGGTATTTTGTAATTTCTCTGTGGCTATCTTGATTGCCTCAATTTCAGCATCATAATTATGGCAGTACTTTCCTGTTGGAATTCTGGCCGTGTCTCTAGTATTATTTGGGTATTCTATATACACTCCCGCTCCTCCATTTCGAACAGCATTTTGTGCTGATCCATCTGTGTAGACTCGGATCCAGAGGTCCTGTGGGTATTCGTCATCAAGGAAGCTGAGAGTGGCTGTTCTGCGCTGTACACTGTTCTGTTCTTCCTTGTCAAATATTCCTCTCACTTTTTACTGGATTTGTAGCGATATTCTATGTTCATCTTTCCACGGGGTTCGCTCTGGAATAGTTGTCAGGGGATATCAACTGTGGGAAGATCGATGGATTTCTCTGCAGAGTTGTTTGGCCTGGTGGATGAAACTACTTCTTTTCAACCGCCCCATAGCTAAGTTTTCAAATCTGTTCTTCATAGGGTGGCCTGGCAAGCTGAGAAACTTTTCTGCTTGTATTAGTGTTTTTGTATCTCTGCGTTCTCTTAAAGCTTGTGTCCTCCCCATTTTCTCCATTGCTACTATAGGGGTTGATCTCATCCCTCCTGTGATGACTCTAAGAGCTTGATTTTGCACCTTGTCCAGCTCCTGCAATGTAGTTTTTGATGCTGAACACCACGCAGTTGACCCGTATTCCAAGTGTGGTCGTATGCTCTGTTGATAAACTTTGCTAAGTATTTTCCCACTGGCTCCCCAAGTGGTTCCAGTTAGCTTTCTCAGGATGGCAATTTTCCTTCTGGCTTTTGCTACTGCTTTTTTGATGTGTTTTCTCCATGTCAGCTTGTCGTCGAATGTTACACCAAGGTATGTTGGTTCCTTATCTTCTCTTAGGGGTGTTCCATTTATCTGAATGCTCCCTGCCTTTTGTTTCGGAGAAAGGGTAAATAGAGTGGTGCTGCACTTGTCAGTGTTTATGCTGATACACCATCTATCCGCCCATGCAACAAATGTATCTACAGCTCTTTGTAGCAATATGGTGGCCACTGATGCATGTTCATTTGCACTCCACAAAACCAGGTCATCAGCGTACATTGCCGCTTTAATTCCATTGGGTAGATTAGCAACAAGATCATTGATGAAGATTAGAAAAAGTGTTGGGGACAGGACTCCGCCCTGGGGAACACCGTGACGCAATAGTACTTTCTTGCTCTTGAGACCGTCTATCTGTACTCGGGCTCTTCTGTTGTGCAAGTATGCTTTTACCCATTTGTACATTCTTCCATTGACTTTACAGTTTCTCAGTTTCTTCATCAGACCTTCTTTCCAGACTTTGTCAAAGGCTTTCTTCAGATCTATCCAAGCCGCAAGTACCAGCTTCTTCTCTTGGAATGCATCCTCAACTTCTTGAGAGAGGTAGGTTGTCTGATCTTCCGTAGAGTAGCACTGCCTAAAGGCAGCCTGTTGTGGCACAAGGATGTTTTCACAATTAGGCGGGAGCTGCGATAGCGTAGTGGCTAGTACCAATTGGTCTATAAAATTATGGGTTTAGCATTTTATGACCACAGCTCCTTAAGGTATCTAAAAGTGTCCATGGCTTACCGACTCACAATCAGACGAGACAGATTTATTTTATAGGAGTACAGTAAATCAGTTCAGAGTAACACAAGAGATCTCACACTTTAGACACAAGTCCGCTAGTTTATAGTGTAAACATATTTCACTCACTTGTTTGTGTGGCAGCAAGGTGTTCACCCTTGGGATTGCAAATAGCCTTGAACCACATGTGTGGGTACAGCGGCGAATTTTCGTAAGGGATATCTCCGCACCGTCCGTCATTCCTCTGGTAGGAAGGAGGAATCCTATAAAACCCCCTCTCCTTTTGTAAATACGCATCAATCGTCGACTGCTCGTGTTGCGTCAAAGGTCTTCGTATCCATTTTCCTTTGGTCATCCCTGCTAAAATATTGGGGCATCTGCCTGCGTCATTCGTGTCCTTCCGCTCTTTATCGCGGGTGCTGTTTGAGGCCTGGACCACTGAAGTACCCATGGAAAACGTTCCGTTGTCCAGACGACTCAGGACTTCATGCGACCAATGAGGACCCTCCTCTGGTAGCAACACATTACTTAGGGACATGAGCTTTAAAGATGAGGAACCACTCAAGGATAAAACCATAATGCATGCTACTCCGAATAGAATGATGATGACAAACACTCGACGTCTTTTCATTGTTGTCTAATTGTCTGTGAAAGATAAATAACATATATTTATACATTAATGTGCCCGGTGTCATTTACCGCCTATTGTACCTTGCGGTGTAGGAAACGGGGGTCTTGAGCCTGAGGAATTAAGGCCACCTGGCTAGTGCAGTCCCCCAAGAAAAGAAAAAAAATAATCCACACCTTACCGAGGATTCGAATCCGGAGAACCCTGAAGGAGATCCCGGCGTTCTAGCCACTCGGTCAGCCGCTCCTCTGTGAACCTCTACACCACAAGGTACAAGAGGAACAAGATGAGATGAGACGGCGAAATGAGATGGTGAGATGAGATGATGAGATACGATTATGAGATGGGATGGTGAGATGAGATGATGAGATGATGAGACGATGAGACGAGATAAGATGATGAGGTGACGAGACAATGAGATGAGATGATGCGATGAGATTAGATGATGAGGTGACGAGACGATGAGATGAGATGATGCGATGAGATTAGATGATGAGGTGGCGAGACGATGAGATGAGATGATGCGATGAGATTAGATGATAAGATGACATTATGAGATGAGATGAGATGAGATGGGATGCTGAGATGAGATTATGTGATGAGATTAGATGATAAGATGAGATGGGATGGTAATATGAGATGCTGAGATGAGAAGATGAGATGTATATGTTTCTAAATTAAGTTTGAGGTATACTAAAGTCCTAAAATCGAAGAAAATCGACTTTATTGCAACGAGTTTTACCCATCTGGTTCCGTTTCTTTCCGCAGAACGGCAGGCCGCTTTGAAGTATGTTAAGAATCTATTGTATTCCACAGAGATGCCTCCATTCTGGCACCAGTTTCTTCCGACAGATCACACAAGGCTGGTCATGACATCGTGCTCGAGATTCTCTAGCACCAGCGAGGCACGCCTTTTGGTTGCGACAAGAATCCACATATACCATAGTTATATTCTGCTGTGCACTGGATTGACTATTTAAAAATGTAGAAATAATTTTACTCTCTTGTACATTTCAATAAAGAAGACACAAATAACAGGTTGCACACTGTATTGGCTGGCATATTTAAGTACGGCGCGTTAGCGTAATCGTTAAGAGGTTGCGTTAATATTTTCATTAGCGTGGTCGCACGAGGATCCGACGCCTGAGCTTGCAGTTCGCTAAGGCGTGGGAAATTGGCCACCTATTTCTCCGCACATGCATGCCTATAAACTTTTATGGTACTGACCCCCCCCCCCCCCCCCCCCCCCCCCCACCCCAACCCCACCCCCTAATAGAAGGTACCTGCTTCGAGTCTCTTCTTTTTCCTGCATCTCATCAGATCTATACCGCAAAAAAAAAAAAAACTCAAAATGAAACAAAAGACATGGTGTTCAGTTTAAAATTATTGTGATAGACAATTTAAATTACTGGCGAAATATATGTGATCTATACTTTAGCTTGAAATAGTCATTGTTTAGGTTTGTTTTATTATGTGTCTTCTGCAGTATGTGCCTGATGAGATATTCCAGGTAATAAATTGTGTAAAACTATTATTTGTGTCATTATTCAAATTTTAAATGTTACCAAGGCGATGCTACTTACAGCCTACCATGAATGATTTCCAGTACATTGAGCAAACTATTATTTGTGCTTTCGTTATCGAAATTAAACTTTTTGCCAAGGCGATGCTACTTACAGTCTACTCTGAATGATTCCCAGTAATGCCAAGGCGATGCTACTTACAGTCTACTCTGAATGATTCCCAGTAAATTGAGCAAACTATCATTTGTGTCTTCGTTATTTGAATTAAAAATATTGTCAATGCAGTGGTAAATACGGCCTACTATGAACGATTTCCAGTTACCCAAGAGTTTTTACCCTGCGTACACGATCTTCTATATACAGTTCCAAAGAAACAGAAAGAGAATATAACCTTATCCGGCTTTTTATGTGGACAAAAATAACGCTTGTAGTGTGTCACGAATAAATGTTATCTGTTAATTAAATGTTGCCCGGGACAAGTTGGGAAATATCCTACCATAATCTAGACCAGTGGTTCTCAACCTTTTTTGGCCCGTGCCGCCCTTCACCATATTTTCAGAACGTCATTCCCCCCTTTCATATTTCCTACGTAAAATCCCCCCCCCCCACCCCTACACAGTATACGTAAAATGGAATTTAAATTTAATAGCATATACTAAAACAAGTCTAGACATCCACATAAAACATGATTTGTGGGTCTTCTTACTTTATAAAATTAATTTTAGAAGGATGAGACTTACATAACTGTAAAGTATGAAGGGAAAAACAATATAAAGTAATCGGTTCTTGTATTAACGCGATCTTGAAATGGTCTTCACCCCCCCCCCCCCCCGCCCCCCGGAAACCCTAAAATTCCCCCCTGGGTGGGGGGGGAGAAATTCCCCACCGGTTGAGAACCACTGATCTAGACAAATTTTAAGCAATATAAAACAACACAAAGTAATGCAGCTTTACAGAACAGAATTACGAAACAGAATTACGAAAAGAACACAACGTTGCGACGACTAGCCTTCAAATACATACACAAAACACAATATATAATAACCGAGAAGACCATCCGGTGACTAGATTAAGGCATAAGAACGGGATAAGAAGAATCAAAAGATGAAAAGAAAATGAGAACAATGAAGAGAAAATGAAAATTTGAAAAATAATTGTTGCTACTTATCTCAGAATCCCAGGTTGTGATACTAACATGAATATCACCTTGATACACTTATATAGACAGCCGTGGGAGTCTGTGGGGTAATGGAGACCGGGGTAGGGGATGGTAACGGTTCAGTGAAGTTACCAGATAAATGAGTGGATGCGGTACATGAAAAAATGGGGAGGAAGGTAAGAAGGGTAAACTGGAAGCAATGGAGATGTGATGGTGGTACGAGAGTGAAAACTAAGAAGGAGTACCCCGGTGGATGTCCGTGCAATGCATGAGTGGGTGCCAGTAAAAGGTTGGCCATAGTGGACGAATGTTAAAGAGCAATGGTGTGTGCACTAAGTATGATGGTGATAATAACGAATCATTGCTACTTAACATTCGTCTTCTACGGGGAGCACGCTACTTAATCAATGACGCTTGGAGCTGGAGGCGGTCTCCGTGGCTCTGTGGTATGTCCACGGTCTTTGTCTAATGTACGCGTGGAGTTAAAGAGTATACGTCATTGTGAATTTCTTGTCTTATTTCACCTGATCTTAAAGGAAATGTTGTAACGTATTAGATGTGTAAGAAACAGACATGAAACAAGTGTCACAAGATATAAAACACCATATAAATATTAAACAAGAGACGATCATTCAAAAAAGACACAAAGCAAAACAGAGATATTCTATGAGACACAGGCATTCAACAGTCACGGGAGTTTAAGAGCAGGAACTCTTATCATTCGGCCGTGCTGACTTCCAGCTATATATACATATGATTGATTTAGGAACCAACATAACAGCATTCGGGGCATTCCCGTAAGCGCTCCGTCCCCATCCTCAGCAGAAAGCGAAGAGTTCCAACACTAATAGTACCAGTAGCAATCTGATTATATGTCCATCTCGCCTTTCCTCTGAGCGTCGATCGTCGGCCAGATCCCCTCGTCACACCTTGCTGTCGCATTCTTGCCAGACCATGGTGATCCATTTGCTCTTCCGAGGTGTACACGTGCTCCCACAAGACCGCAACCACGACAGCCTTGTCATGCATCAATACTCCACCAAGTTCTGCAGAGCCAGCCAATCTGTCCGCCTATTCATTCCCCAGCACACCGGCATGCCCCGGAGAAACGATCCAGGCGATGCTTGCCACCCGTCACCTCCGAAGAGAAGCAAGCCACTCTGCCCGAAGCATATATGATACAGGTAATATACTTAATTATGTAAGTCTATTTTATTTTCCCGTAACTCACGTGGCAATGCCCGGAAGTCTCCGAGAAAATTACACCCGAGAACCGAATGACGGATTCCCAACTACACACACGGCTGAGAACGTAAGAACACAGTCACCGTGCCCATGGGAAAGGTGCTTACCTGACAACTTAGCGAAACAACTTAATTGTGGGTTGTCATGTGACACGGAGAGAACGAATAAGATGTGATTTGTAGACATAGAGACTACAGCAGTGGTTCTCAACCTTTTTTGGCCCGTGCACCCCTTCACCATATATTCAGAATGTCATTCCTCCCTTTCGTAGTTCCTCCCTAATAATTCACCCCCAATCCCCCACCCCCACTCCCGATCCTACACAGTATACGTAAAAATGGAAGCTACATTTAATAACACATACTAGAACAAGTCTAGACATCTACATACAACGTGATTTGTGGGTCTACTTAAGTTTTTAAAACGAATTTCAGAAGGGCGAGAAGTACAGAACTGTAAAGAATGGAGGGAAAAACAATGTCAAGTAATCGGTTCTTGTATTAACGCGATCTTGAAATAATCTTAATCCCCCTCCACCCACCTTTTGGAAACACTAAAATTACCCCCCCCCCCCCCCTCGGGAGGGGGGAAGAATTCCCCGCCGGTTGAGAACCGCTGGACTAGAAAATCTAGTAGAATTGTAAACGAATTGTAGAATCCAAGTTAAACAAGACGAAACAACGTCTCCCATTCATCTAAACCAGTGGTTCTCAACCTTTTTTGGCCCGTGCCCCTTCACCACATTTTCAGAACATCATTCTCTCCCCCCCCCCCCTTCCCCCCCCACCCCTTTACGTATTTCCTACCTAAAAAATTTTCCTGTGCCCCTCTTCACCATATTTTCAGAACGTCATTCCCCCCTTTCGTATTTCCTACTTAATCATCCCTCCCCCGCCCCTACACAGTATACGTAATAAATGGAAGCTAAATTTAATAGCACATACTAACACAAGTCGGGACATCCACATAAAATATGATTTGTGGGTCTACTTACTTTATAAATTGAATTTTAGAAGGGTGAGACGTACAGAACCGTACAGTATGAAGGGAAAAACAATATCTAGTAATCGGTTCTTGCATTAACGCGATCTTGAAATAATCTTAATTCCCTCCCTGGAAACCCTAAAATTCTCCACTGGGGGTGCGGGGGGGGGGGGGGGGAAGGGGGGGGAATTCCCCACCGGTTGAGAACCACTGATCTAAACGGTTAAGTTAGTAATTAAAATGAAGTGATCAAGTATTATATTGGCTGTGTATTTTTGTATGGTGCAGAAATATGGACAATGAAAACATTATAAAGGAAAACTGTAGTTACACAGCCATCTGATTCCCTTGCCGAAGCCTTCGTAATGTGGCTTTGTAGACGAAGAGGAAGAATACAATAGCAGAGGAACAAAACAAACTAAGCCATACAAACACTGGAATTGAAGAATGCACTACTGAATGAAATATAGGTCAAACAAATAAGGTACTTGGTGTATCAGTTGGGATGCTTCGTTGGTTTTTGAAAATGAGGCCGGGCCACCTAATGCTGTCATTTCCGTTCTTGACTCAACTCAACTCAGCTCAACTCAACTCAACTCAACTCAGCTCAACTCAACTCAACTCAACTCAACTCCATTCATCAAGATCTTACAATTAAGGTGCTTTTTCCTGATCATCATCATCAAATGCCTTGCATACTTCCGTGGATGATCATGCTTCTCCGCATCTTGCGATCTCCAACAGCGTGTACCATTTCGTGTGTTGATTTCCTTCTGTGCCATGACACAAGCATGTCCAGAAATTTCTCTCTGTGTCTTCCCCCATCTCTCTTTCCAAACATCTTTCCAGTTGTCACAACATACTGCGTTCCAAATACTGTCATATCATAACGTGACCAAAAATGATGACTGCCTCTATCTGGTGTTTGGGATAAGTCGTCTTTGCCTCCTTCAAAATGTCCAGATTACGTAAGCCCTATAAATAGGCATATTTCCTTGTTAAAAGGTGTGATGGAAGGAAAGGTTGGAAGAGTGAAGAGGAAGACAACCCTACATGTGTATGGATAACATCAAAGATGAACTGGACGAAGCATACATGAATACACCAAGAAGGCCGATATGAAATTGTCGATTGCGCAAAATATAAGGAATAAAATGTTATGACAAAATCACCAATGTGGAGCTCATGAAGAGAACTAGATAAATACCAGTGAACCAAGAGTGGAGAAAGGACACTGGCGATGGCGCAAGATGCGCCATACAATTAGACAATCTGAGAATGTTATAACTAGAAAAGCCTTAGTCCTGAATCCACAGAACAAAAGAAATAGTGGAAAACTTAAAAACTCTTTTAAGTTGCATATCCCTTACAGGACGTCGCAGTCAATACCAGCATATTTCAGTTGCTGTTGGTGTTCTTTGCAAGATTACGCTCAGTACTTTGCCATTGCTTTCTGAACGACCGGCTCACATATCCCTAAGTAACACGATCCGCTGCCGTATCTCGCACAGCTGTGTTCCTCACGTGGATATACAGGATTACGGAGAAAGTCGTTAACCCCTAGCCAGGGAGACCGGCCAATGAACAATATGGAACAGATATCGATAGAGCTGCATGGGATAGCTTGAAATGGCGAGGGGGGGGGGAGTTGAATGAGGACCTATGCTCCATGGGGGGAGGGGGGAGAGACTCTGGGCAAAAGAAGATTGAAGGCACAGGATAGAGTGTGTTGGAGACTCTTTATAACCAAACTTCAAGGTGGACATGTTATGTAATTGATTGATTGATTGATTGATTAGTTGATTGATTGATTGATTGATTGATTGATTGATTGATTGATTGATTGATTGATTGAAAGTACATTCGCGACAATTAGCTGCAGTAGAGTTGGCATGTGTGTGTGTCACCGCCTCACCTTCAGATATATTATTAGAGGGCTGCAACTCCAGCCCAAGGGATAGCATCGAGTCGCTCAGGACCCGAGTAATCTAGAGCCTTCTCGAAAGAGCTGGTCATCGAGTCCATGGTTCCGTGGACACTGATGTGGCCCGCCTAATGCGGGGTCCACGAGGAACTCGGACAGAGTTACCGCCCGTGTCGAATTAGGACACGAGGAGACCGGCAGAGGACAGACGGACTTGAGAGAGGCAACAAGGCCTGCCTGAGAGGGACTCAATAGATATTCATAGATATATATATACATAGGCTAGATAGTGTGCTAGATTGGTGTATGACAACTATGTGTTTGATGTTTAACTATCTGTGATATGTAAGATAATATAGCGCGGGCTGTGGACCCACTGCGCCAACTGTATATTCAATACAATAAATATTCGATCTCATAGCGAACAGATTTATTGTTGCCTGTATGAACCCGTGTTCAGTTACCTAGATAAGAGCAAGATGAGGACAGTGTGTGTGTGTGTGTGTGTGCGTGTGTGTGTGGGTGTGTGT
The DNA here is from genome assembly GCA_014155875.1 of Cepaea nemoralis. Classification (NCBI taxonomy): domain Eukaryota; kingdom Metazoa; phylum Mollusca; class Gastropoda; order Stylommatophora; family Helicidae; genus Cepaea; species Cepaea nemoralis. The sequence continues at coordinate 222,338 of JACEFZ010008697.1, forward strand.
GTGTGGAGAGAGAGGGGGCGGGATGATATGTGCTACCTTAGTTCGCCAGTGTGATTGTATGATATGAGGAGGCTGGTTCTATTAGTGGCTGATTGTCCTTAGAACTACTCACATAGAGAAGTATACGAAGTATTCAAGTATGCGAAATGTGCGGCCCATCATTCTCCTATTGTGTGGGAGATCTATGCAAGTTAAATCATTGTGTTGATGTATGAACTAAAAAATGTTTTGCATATCCTTTACAGGACATCGCTGTTGCCACATGGCGTTTAGACAGAATGACGTCATCGGAAAAGACGGTGGAAAATCATATAGGGAAAACCCCACAAGAAACTAAGGAAACTTAGAAACAGGGTGACGGAGGATGACAACAGAGAAGGACAACGGAGAGGACCTTGTGTGATTCGGCTGAGGCGCGAATATTTCGTGGAGCCGTGGGCGTTCAGAGATTTTGGTTGTAAGGATTATCAGGTGGAGGATGTCTGACGAGAAGATTGTCAATATCGATTAGAAGACCCGTGGGCACGGAATACCTAGACAATGTTCAGATGAGAATGGCGGGATAAACGGCGATCCGAGGTAAAGTCAGATAATACGTGGATATAGTTTGCAGATATTGTGTAAATGCCATCCCTGTGTTAAAAGGGAACTATACGGTCTGGACGACCACTGTATTGATCTAGCACCACAAATAAACGTGTGTGTAAGTACTTTCACTATCGGAATGGCGTCGGTTGATTCTTCGCATTTCATTTTCAAAGTTTGATGTGAAACTTTAACTGTTGTTGAGCCAAAGCTTTGACGTTGACTTTCCAGTTAATTGTTACGGGAGGAGTTGCTTCGAGGCAGCTGTCAACATCAGCATCTTCCAGCTGTATGTTGATTTCTTGGCAAGAATACGCTCAGTAGTTTGCCATTGCTTTCTGAGCGGCCGGCTCATTATCCCGCAAGTCACGAGCGCGGGTCATACCGCTTCCAGTTCTCGCCTCGCTGCGAGACCCTGCGTAGATAAACGGGATTACGGAGAAAGTAGTGTAACCCCTCAGCCAGAGAGACCGGCATGTATGAACTACAGCTATATTATGTCATCTGTCAAAACTGTCATTTACCTACCTATATAGTACCTTGCGGTGTATTGCAGTGGGGAGGGGGGAGGGGGGGGGGGATGGCTTGAGACTGAGGAATTAACGCCGTCTGGCTAGTGCAGTCGGCGCGAACTGTGCAGGTTAGAGTTTTCCTTCTGCCCCAGACAGAACAAAATCCACACCTTACCGAAGATTCGAACCCGTGTCTCCCGAAAGAAAAGCCGCCATTCTAGCCACTCGGCCGGCCAACCGCTTATTTATTATGTCATCAAACCACATAAAAGAGGTTAAAAGGCAAGAAGGTGGATTTTATTTCACTGGGTTTTGTCCCATATAGCTCAGTCTGTCCCTAAGGGCAGCTAACCGCCTATGTCGCCGGAAATAAATGGGAGATGTCAAAGATCGTGTGTGTCATGACTGAAAATAGCTGCAATGTCCGTCATCATAAAGCTAGTTACTTTACCCTGTTTTGTCAAGCCTGTAGTTCAGACATCCTGCTTCGGCAAGGATTATTTCGTGTGTGTTTTCGATCGGGTTGGTATAGTTGATGGGGGACTACGCTAATAATGTCATGCGCACGGTCGCAAGAGGGCTGGAATCCTGCGTTCGTCGTCCGCTAAATGAGGAATGTATTGGCCATCTATTCTTCCCGTGCATTCAGGTCTACAAAATGTAATGGCCCAATCGCATGTCAGATCCTTAGCAGGTTTTGCTCCGGGAAATCTGATTTTGTCCCCCTAACCTTTGACTTTACCATTTCTATCTACAAGGAAGCAGGTGTGTGTCTGACATTTTTTTTTGGGGGGGGGGGGGGGGGGGGGGTCCCTATCCCCTGATCCGTGTCGAAGGCTTTACGGATGCGGTTCGTAATCCTGTACACCGCGTTCGAAACACATCTGTGGGCGATTTGGCAACAGACCGCCTTACGTTGGTTTTTTTAAAAAATGAAATGGTATTGATTATGGTCGTTTAGAAAGCAATCGCAAATTACTGAACGTAAACTTCTACAGGAATCACGAATAGCCAAAAACTGCTGGGGTTGACTGCTATGTCCCGAAAAGCATATGCAACTAACTTTATATTATCTCTTGATCAGCGGTAAAACCAGCGTTAGAGCCCCGTTCGTGGTCCTCTTTCTACAGTCATTCTTCTTCCGCAACCACACTATCGATCCAGTTCCTTCCTCTCATCACTTCTTCTCTAAGTTGACCTTTACTGACCTCCCCGCCACTTTCCTTCCGCACTCCATGGAATTACAGTTCTTGCTATAGTAGTCAGGGTCATTTCTCAATCCATTAAAATCTGATGGGAATCAATCAAATTCAGCCTCTTCCTCTCATATTTCTTTTCTACCATCTTTTCTAATCCTTTTTCCCCACATTCAACTGGAGCAAACATTCTGCTGGTGTGTCTTCGGTCTGCTAAGCGTGTTACTTAAATAGTTTCAGCTGTAAGCCAGATGAAGTATGTTTATTGGCTGGTACGTTTTACTGGGATACCATTTAACCAGCAACTTTCCCATCTTTCAGAAGTTTGTTAGTTTTTTTTTTTTTTTACTTTCTTCTTTAGGTGGTACTCACTGTTGATATCCAGCTCTGCTTTTACAAGCTTCCCGGAGCAAAACCTGCTAAGGATAAGCTACGATTCTTTTAGGATTTGTTCAGTCAGAAGAAGACAAAAAGACATACCCATATACACTCTTATATATATATATATTATATATATATATATATATATATATATATATATATATATATATATATATATATATATATATATATACGATTTCAAAAAATTATGCGCAGACAAATCAGTGAGCTCACGGGAAGAAAATTAAGAATAAATACAGGGTGTTTGAAATCAAAATCAGGAAAGGTATTACTGGAAAAAGGCTCTATAATGAAGAGGTGAAATGAGTATATAAGAGAATTATATGAGAAAGGGAAGAATAAACAGAAGAAAGTAACATAGAAGGTCCACTTATTCTAAAAGAAGAAGTCCCTTATAAGTATTGGGAGAATTTAGTTAGTTAGTTAGTTAGTTAGTCTTTCCTCTTGAGCCTAAGGCGGCGCATAGGGCAGAAGTCCTGTCTCTCCATGCCTGGCGGTTCGCTGCTATCTGTTGTAGATCTTGGATATTTACTTGGGAGAATTTGGAGTAGTTATATTAACTAATATGTTGAATTATATTTACGGCGATGGATATTTAGCGAGCGATATGTTGAAATTTATATTCATAGCTATACCAAAAAGACCAGGAGCAATTGAAAGCGAAGATTTTCGTGCAATTAACCTCATAAATCATATCACTAAGCTTCTACTCAGAATTATAATGAGAAAACCAGGTAAGAAAATGAAAATGGAAATAAGTGAAGAAAAGTATGTATTTGTGGAAGGGAAGGGTACAAACAATGCAATATATACATTACGGACACTAACAGAAAAGTCAATAGAGACACAGAAAGACATATATTTATGCTTCATAGATTATACTAACGCATTTGATAAAGTAAAACATGATGAACTGATTAAAATGTTGGAAGATATCAACATTGATCGGTTTAAGAATAGTTTAGTTTAGTTTAATCGACGGATCAACATCAGGGTGTAACCTATAAGTGCTCCGTTCTACTTTTAACTCAAGCCTGAGGTTGAAAAACTCAGCTTATTGCATGAACTCTGTAGCACCGGCGAAGATCCTGAAATACTTTTGGTAGATTTTTAACTCGAAATTTTGCCTGGGCAGCGACGTTAGGCGACTTTTTTCGGATTTCCAACTGCCAAGGAATATTTTACATGCGCAGTAATACACACGGGCGTCCGATCTCACTACCCAGAGACCCGGAGAAATTGTGTTACTAGAAGTCCACGTGAAAATATCCCGGCCCTCACCGGGGCTTGATCCCTGGACCTCCAGCACTCGAAGCGGACACCATACCTCAAGACCACTCATCCCCTAGATTTAAGAATAATAAAGAATATTTACTGGAACCAAGTAGCAGCAATTAAAATAGGAAATAAAAAGGGGAGTTATGCACAGATAAAACTAAAAGTACGACAGGGTCACCCGATCTCTTCTCCCTATACAGCGAAGTAATAATGAGAGAGATCAAGGGGATGCCAGGAATACTAATCGGAGGATATAATATAAATAATATACGCTATGCAGATGACATAGTATTGGTGGCGGATAATGCTACAGACCTACAACAATTGTTGGACATGGTATTAACAGAGAGTGCACAGAAAGGACTCTCCTTGAATATCAAGAAAACAGTAACAATTGTGATATCAACGAAAATGATGACACCAAAATGTGACATAGAAATATAAGGGATAATTCTAAGTTGATAATATTAAATACCTTGGGGCATTTATAACATCAGTTGGAAGATGTACATCAGAGATTAAGAGCAGAATATGGCAAGCACAGGCCGCATTTCAGAAAATGAAGGGTATATAATGCAATAGGTCACTATCACTGAATGTAAGAAAGAGAGTGCTGAAATGTTATATAGAACCAGTTCTTTTTTTCCTGTATGGTAGTGAATCTTGGAATGTGAATGATCAAATTAAGAAGAAATTAGAAGCAACAGAGATGTGGTTCCTGAGATGAATGTTGCGAATTCCTTGGACTGCCAAAGTAAATAACAATGATTGCCTGAAACAGGCTAATGAAATTAGAGCATTATATAGAACAATAAGAAAGAGACACATAGTTTTCTTCGGTCATGTGATGAGAAGAGAGGCATTGGAGAATATCGTGACAACTGGAAAGATCGAGGTGAAGAGAGGCAGAGGCAGACCATGAGAATTGGTACTGGATGGATTGAGACGGTGGCATGGATGAATATCATCAGCAGAGTTGATCCAGAATACCAAGGATCGAGATCTGTGGAGAGACATGAACGCCTACGCCAGCTGGCAGGGCACTTGATGATATTTCGCACATATTCACACATTCACAAGCACATACACGCAGAAACACACACAGAGCCACACAGGCCTGAACAGTCATACATATACACACAGAGCCACACAGCCCTGAACAGACATACATATACACACAGCGATACGCACAATCACACTCACAGAAACACACACAGAGCCACACACCATAGACAGCAGAAACAAACATAGAGCCACACACCATAGACAGCAGAAACACACACAGAGCCACACACCATAGACAGCAGAAACACACACAGAGCCACACAGGCCTGAACAGACATACATATACACACAGAGATACGCACAATCACACTCACAGAAACATACATATAGACACACACAAACACACACACCATAGACAGCAGACACACACACACACACACATACATACACAGACAGACATACCTTATATCATCACCCACGCCGACGTCGTAAACTAACGATCCCGAAACTGAAACACTACTGAAGCGTGCGGGGACAAGAAGGCAACTGCCCTTGATACACTTGCACGTCAGTTCACGACATGACTTGACGACATGACTTAACGACACGCCAGAACTTAAGATTGATCGCGCAACAAGATCTCATTTTTACCTAGAAAAGTTAAATCCCGTCACTGCTCTGCTGTAGTGTTGTGAAATAGTAGGGCTCAACATTTACTACCTCACGGCATAACAACATGTTGTGAGAACATCATTACTCGCTGTCTTTCTGCTGTTTTCGAAATATCGAGAACATTGTCCAATTTGCCACAGTGGGTCGACCCCAGGGATATGGAGACCGGAGGCAAATCCTATTCTGCTATGGCTAGAGACTAAACAACGAAATCAAAGCGTTTCGGCACTTGACTGTTTACAGTAGATGAGCGTGTCTGTCTCATTTATATATTTCTTTACTGTTTAGAATCGTCATCAATGCACTCGACACGAAACTATATATCCTCTATATCTCTCAGCTGATGTAGGAATGTTGTCTGTTCCCTTTGCCCAATGATTATGGATGCGTTTACGTTGGCTTGTATTCAAGCTTGTTACTGCTGGCTTCAAGCCTGTTACTGCCGCAAGTGATTACAAATGACAAAAAGTCTTAATCGGGGGTTGATGTGTCAACCTCTCTCAGTTTGTTGAAACCTTGCATATGTGACGAGTCTTAATCCTTCTTTGTCCGGCATCAAAGATCAATGATTGTTGCCTTTCTAGCAAGCAAATCCACATGTTAATTATCTCTGCATTACCTGGGCACAGTAAATTTAATGTGTGGATCTTGACAAAGCCTTTGACAGTATTGATAGTTAATCTCTTTGAGAATTATGACGTCATATGGGACATCACATAAAATCATTAAGTTAATACAGGCAGCATAAAAAGACATGAAATGCAGTTTTTGAGGGAATACTTACAGACACATTTGGAAGAAGTATAGAAGTGCGACATGAATGTATTTTGTCCCTTTTATTATTCTTATTGATTATATACTTGATTATGAAGATGCAGAAGTTTCATCTATGGTCTTGGGGAGGTGATCTGTTGATATAACATAATCATTACTACCATAGCTACCCACTACAGACCTTCCAAGCATAGGTAAAGCATCAGACATAATGCGTGACTCGGAGATTCAAAGAGCTAAGTTGACGATAGCATAGTTATTGGCACGGGTTCTCACATCGGGCAGGTCAATAGGCAGGGACAAAACAAAGCGAGACACATAAAGCGGAGGGAGGCCTTGCTGGTGGACCTGGGAAAGTTAAGTACTAAAGAATGCAACCCACACTGAATTGCTTGTCGCAATCAGATATATATGGCTCAAATACATGTCAATGTTGATCGCTTTATAATCAAACAACGCGCGATTGTGATTGCCGTTTAATATAGAACATAATCATCGTTAGCTGGCTTTTTTGGCGAAGGAGTTGCGGACGTAATTCATACTCATGCATACCGTTTTCTAAACACATCTGCGGCCGGTTTAGCAGTACACCGCCTTGCGTTGGTTTTAATACAATGGTATGAGTGCCGGTCGTTCAGAAAGCCTGAAAACTACTGAAAGTAAAGTTGCCAAGAAATCACAAACAGCAACAAAAATTTTCTGTTCACTGTGACGTCATGTAAAGGATATGGAACTAACTTTTTATTAAATCATCATTTAGCGAGGTCTTGGCATAACGTCGCTCTTGTCAATCCCTGCCGGAAAGATCCTCGGTCTTTACGTGAGTTGGTTGATGACCTAAGCTCCACTGGGAGGTCACAAACAAGATGGAGACAAGGAGGAGGAAACGAGGAAACAGTTACAGCACCAGAGGCAGCAGACGCCGCAGAAGCCGACACTGCAGAAAGAGAAGTAGGAGTAAGGGGGAGCAGGGAGTTCATCCTGTTACGTACTGATGCACCAGGTGTTTGCAGCGTGACCTCTCATTTCCGTCTTCGTAGAGACGGTTTCCCCACAAACTATGGGTAAACTAGTTGTTTGTGTTGATGGCGAAATCATTGTGCGTTCTGTTCCCTAACCGTATGGATCCGTATGAACCATAGGTAGGTAGGTAGGTAATTAGGTAGGTAGGTAGGTAGGTAGGTAGATAGGTAGGTAGGTAGGTAGGTTGGTAGGTAGGTAGGTAGGTATGCCTATCTACTTACTTGCCTCTCTGCCCGACTGTCTGTCTCCACATTTTGGCATGCACTGTTTATGAGCACAGCGTTCAAACCACCAGGCTATTTCTACGCGATTGGAACATGCATAACAGATGACATACAACTGATGTTCGAAAAATGAGTAGTTAAGGGTGTTTAATGTAAGACAGACGCACGTGCCCAATTCGGAACCCTTTGAAAATAACAGTTTGTTCGTTCGAGTATTTAACTCAAATACCACCCCATGTGATGTTTGTCAAAATACGTTAATGTCCTTAATTTGTTTTCTTTGTAGAAAATCAAAAATAATAATTGTTAGTTCCGTGAATCCACAGTTCCCTTCATGCACGCGGACAAATGTTTTCCGTTGATTAAGTGTGTGATATATTGTTTAATTCAAAGAGTCTAGCTCAAACATACCTTTAGGCGAGGTCTTTTAAAGGAGTGTTAAAAGCCCACCGTGCTTTGTCAGCTTGAGCACAAGAGCACTTTGTTCAAGATAATTGCAGTATTACATTGCCTAAGGCTGAACATCAACGGGATAGTGATAAACAAGAGCCTTAAATGTGAGTTGAAGTTGACGACATTGTTAACAGCAAGCAGTCAAAAGGTGTTAGGGAGACTTTGTGAAACAAGTTGATTTTGACTTTTGGTTAAAGGTTTAACAGGCAAGAAGATCGACTTCACCGGGTGTCACCCCACATGGCCCGGTCTCTTTCCGCAGGGCGGCCTGGCGAAAGCGTCGCACAAAGCTCGAACTCCGTAGTTTCAGTGACAAACCCCCAGGAGTCTCTAAGAAAACTGCACTCGTGAACTGAGCAATGTAGATCGACATCGAACATACAGCCTACGGAGAGCGAAGCAGGCGACGTAACTACGTCGCCACGGAGACTGCCTGACTGATGGTTAGGAATCAATTTCCTTGAACATTATAATCTCCATCAGTGTTCCAGTCTCCTCTTAGCTGAGCTGAGATGAGTTGAGTAGTTGAGTCAAGAACTGACATAACAGCACTCATGACATTCCCATTCCTGTACCTTCCTCGTCTTCAACAGTCAGAAAAGAGTCCCAATACTAATAGCGTACATTTTTTTCGCATATCCTTTACAGGACATTGCAGTCAACACCAGCATTTTTCAGCTGTTGTTGATGTCTTAGGAAGTTTTTACGTTCAGTAGTTTGCCATTGCTTTCTGAACGACCGGCTCACATACCCTCATGCGATCAGCTGCCGAATCTCGCGCAACTGCGTTTCGTACGAGAGTATACGGGATTGAAAACAACGTCCTTAACCCCAACGCCAGGGAGACTGGCCCCAAGTACATTTGAGAAGTTCATTAGAGAGTAGTATTGAAGACCAATAAATATGATCATTATCAATGCCAGGGATGTTTTAATCATTACTATTAAGAGTGTGATATAATTTTTCACAAACCGTAAAAGTGCTGTAATTATTCTCCGTGCAACAATTAAAGGTGAACACCGCAACAATGCTGGTTTGTTCCGTATTTCTACACTCCTAAAATTTACAAGGACAGACTCATGGTCCACGGGAAAGTCAAAACTTGGAATGGAAAAAAGCTGAGATAAAAGCAGCAACAACCGGTTCCATGGCCTCAGTGTACAACTGTAAAAGTGTATGTTGGTGGCGGCGGCGGCGGCGGCGGCGGTTGTCAATTCCAAATCAATCAAGGTATTAGTCAACCTGTAGACCCTGAGGACAGGCATAGGTGAAGATGAAACTGCACATCTGTAGTCTAAACCTTGACACCTTATAATGGAAGATTGGATGGAGAGCAAACAATTATGTTGTGTATAACTATTTTAGAGCAGTAAGACTCTGTACTCTCCACTGTGTAATTTCCTAGGATCACAATTCTTTTATGTATTTTCTTTGTTGGTTGTTGTTGAAAGGTACAGAATTTAATTTCTAATGTCATATTGAGGATGTGATTAGATGTATGTTGATTGCTGACATTTCAGATAGTAGCTAAGTACCGCTAGATCCAGACCTGACTAGGTTGAATGCAGCACTGTGTGAATGCAGCACTTGGTGAATGCAGCAATTTGTGAATGTAACAGCTTGACTGAGTGAGGCAGCTGACAGAGTGAGGCCAAATACTTGTCACAAGCAAGTTCCTGCAGATTTTCTCCACCAAATAGGACGGGTATCTTTGAGACCTTAATCTAATTACAGAGGTAGAGAAATCAGTGATCCACTAATCCTACTCCTGGAACAAAAGGACTCTTAGTAATCTACACATATGTTGCCGCGAGGTCCAAGAACGTGAAGTTTGACCCATCCGAAGGGATACAGTCTTTCTCCTCAGAGTATACACAGGCCAGAAGAAGAAGCACAATAACTCTTATAGAAGACTGATTCAATACTGATGGTGTTAGATCTGATAGTGGGCACACCCAAGCTAGATATATGTAGTTAGAGATGAACATGTATATGATCTTGTTTTCTAAATGCCAGGATTATGTATGTCGATGACATTATTGTTCAATAACACTATTTAAGTGTGGTAAATTTGAAAATAAGGGTCATTGTCTCTGTTGAGAGTTCTCTTGTCGTAGTAAAATTGTATTCAGTAAACAACCCTAGATTAATAATTATTTAGTTGGTAGAGGAGAGGCAATGAACCACCCTAGGGACATTTGGGATACTCAGTAAAACCTTCATTGTTTTCCTGGAGGTATTCCTTGGTTTTCCGAAACTATATTTAATGGTCTCAAATCATCGAGCCAGTAACAGCTAAATTAATTATAACGGGCAGGATCACATTGGGAAAGAGGAACTTAGTATCCTTTATCTCATTTGGGTTGAACCATCAACTATACATCTGCCAAAGAGTCAAAGGATAGACACTAGAACAAATAACAAGCTTCTGCTATTGTTGTCTTCATCATCGTCGTCATCATCATCATGCGCCCCGCCAAATGCACCCTCACAAATCTCGATCACTAGTATTATATATCAATTCAGATGATGATATTCATAGATGTTACTAACTTATTGCGCCCAGCATAATTTCTCTCGGTCTGTTACTATCTGTTTTACCGCTCATCTTTCTAGTCGTTACGGTGTTTTCCAGTCCCTCTCTTCTCATTTCATCACTAAGGAATACTTTTTTGTTTCCTTTATACTTTTTTTTTACGTGGCGAAGGGATTACGGATGCAGTTCGTAATTCTGCATACCCGCGTTCGAAACACAGCTGCATACGATTTGGCAGCAGACAGCCTTGGATTGGATTTTTTATTCTGAAAATGGTATGAATGCCGGTCGTTCAGAAAGCAATAGCAAAATACTGAACGAATACTTGTCCCAAAATCACGAACGGCCAAACAATGCTAGAGTCGACTGCCACGTCTGTAAAGGATATGCAGCTGGCTAACTAACTTCCTTTGTAAATCAATATATAATGTTCTATTTCATTAGTCTTTTCCAAGCACTCGTTGTTAGTTGCTCTGGTCGTCCAACATAAGTCTCATATAATACCAGGCTTGTCCATGGGACACATTTTTCAGTCCCATTCCCATCCCATCCCACGGTAATTTTGCCTGTCCCATCCTATGGGATTCCCATGGGATTCCCATGATAATACTAATATGGAATACAGTTCAAATAAAATTATGAAATTTATGAAAGTTTAGGGTTAGTGTCTACTAAATAGGACTACATGTACAAAGAGACATGTAAAACAACAGAATTTATTAATTTTAATATTCAAGAGTATTTTATTAAAACAGTTTAATCTAAATATGACAATTTAGTGTCATTCTGACACTCTCATTCTGTTTCTGAGTCACTCTGCTCATTCAGCACATTATCAATTTCCCGCTGATCGACTGTTTCTAATAATTCAGTTAATCCAGGTAATCCCTGAACCATTTCCACAATTTTCATCTTACATGCAAATTTGATATACACAGAGTTTATAACGAGAGCTAGTAACATCCGTTTTCGTAACTTACTCAACAACAATCCAGCTGCACTAAATAAGCGTTCTACTGCCGCTGAGGACACTGGTATGGTCAAAACAGTTTTCGCGCTTGCTGTTAGCAGTGGAAACCTATATTATTTTCCCAATAATTTAATGGTTGTGAAGTTGTTTGCCGTAATTTTTGAAACATGGTGACTTCATCCTCAAGGCATTTGTTTCTGGGGTCATCAAGCTTTTGTTCTACAATTCCTGCTACTTCATATACAGCAGATGATTCAGAAGAAAAATTTAAATCCTTGATGAATGAAATAACAGTTGGAACAACAGACTTGGGAAAAGCGATCCAATCATTGGCCCATTTATTGGTGTCCACATTCCCTTTCTTCTTAATAACAACTGACTTAACCATGTCTTCTATTTTGGCTTTGATGTCAACGCCAGTAAGGAATGCTGCAGTAACTGCCAAAGAACTGCCGCAATATGGCCAAAGTTTTTCTCCAATAATTTTCTGAAAGTTCTGACAATATTTCTTCACCATACTGCTGGAAGTTTCTTCGTCAATATCAATAATAACTTTGTACAACTGATAGTCTAGGAGGAAGTATAACAGCAACATTAAACGAGATGTAGCACCATCAATTTCTAGTTTGTAAAAAACAGTTTTGAATTGCTCATGTATGAACAGCATTCCTTTAATCTGAACAATATTTGGTATGTGGTTTATGAATTCTTCATCACCTTCATTAAGTAATGCGAGTAAATTTTTTTTTTTTTTTTAACGGGCATTGAAACGTTGGTAATATGATCGCGTGTGTGCAATTATTAATTTATCCGGTGTCCCACACGAGATAAAGAATTGATACAAGTATATAAAGAAAAAGGAACGGTAAAAGGCTTTAAAAAGGTTTTTTTTTTTTTTTAAAGAGTCCATGACATGACTACTGTCACATGTGTCCCATGGGAAATACAAATGTTTGCTGTCCCGTCCCATCCCATCCCATGAGGGATAGAGGTTCGTCGTCGTCGTCGTCTTCTTCACCTACCTCTTCTTCTT